>VYZQ01043473.1:113062-130844 GCA_013400655.1 Mystacornis crossleyi
CTTGAACCACATGGATTGTTTCAAGAAACTTCTAAAAAACAATTAACATTAACCATGCTTTTGTATTTTAAGTGATGCAGAATCCCGATATTCAAATTGTATAAAGTATATGCCATTGCGTTTTGCACATCGAATAAACCAAGCATGTCATTATTTGGATGCGGTCAGCTTTATTACTCTGCAAAAAGTGAATGTGACACCCATAATCATTTGTACAACGCCAGCTTATGAAAATCTTAGACTCCTCTGATTTCAGCAGTTGTTTTCCCTCAGTGAGATTTGCCCAACCAAAAGATGAATGGCTCTGTGCTATTCCCTATGCATGGCATTGTACCTCAGCTGACCTTTCTGATATATTTTAATTATCACACTACCTGTATTTGAAAATAACCTGTAAGCATGTTCAGTGTGGCAAGTACATAAGAGCTATTTATATTACCATTATTTTTCAGAGTTACATTTCGTGCTGTGTATTGCAGCTATTCCAGATCTCCGGGTTGTATCCACAACAGCCTGCCAACCACGGTGTTGAGTAAGATGATTTAACTGTGAATGGATCTCCCTGAAGTAACTAGCTCAGATAGACTTTAGACAGTGATGTTTTGCCTGCCTCATCACTTGTCTAAAAAGGATAAGGGCAGAGCTATCAGAATTACTCTGATGTAATGCAGTGAGTATGAGTGTCCTAGAAAGTCGCAAGCTGTAGGTGTCACATCATCACAGAGTCTTGTTCCCTGTGAACTGTCAAATGATCTTTATTTGAATTTAAAATATTTTTGCCTGAGAAAGCAGTAACGAGCAAACAGCCTATCAAATATAACATTGAATGTCTTTCCTACTTGATCATCAGCATTTTGGTAACTAAAAGTGAACTGACAAGTCTTCACATTATACAATTTGCAATTTTTAGCACAAACCAGAAATAAATNNNATACAATTTGCAATTTGTAGCACAAACCAGAAATAAATCTGATTGCCAGCTTGACATTTATGGAGCCTTGTATTTGTGCATAAATATGAAAGTTCAGTATAAAATGTTCGTGCTCATATTGGCCATCAGATTCCTACGGGTTGATTATGAAAATGTGGCTGTGGGCATGTAAAAATAATCTGAAAGTTACTCTTTAAATGTACAGTGTGTGTACTCAGAGCCATAAAGAATCAGACATCTTACCTATAAGATGTTTACAAAGCAAGTCTGCTAGGTTTTCTAACAGCCTCTTTGTAACATATTTCATCCTTTAAAAATTTTATTTTTATTTTTNACAATGGTTGCTTGTACTGGATTTAACTGGGTTTTTTTTTCAAAGTAAGAAGCCTGCCTTAAAAATAACTAGTTGATGTTTAGATTATGTCATTTATTATGATGCCTTTATGAACCATGCTTCTCACCTCTGCATATTGCTGGATTTTTTTTTGGCTTCCACATGCTTGGATTACATGGCACTTTGTTCCAAAGCATTCTCCTTGAGAGTGATCTCTATTTCTGTGCAATCTGACAAACCAAAAAAGGTTTTCTTGGTGTATTTATAGTGGGGAAAACTGGCAGAACTCTGAATACAACTCCAGCATTGCTTATGAGCATAACTGAATCTCTTCCCATTGCAAAATAAAACTATAATAATGTGTGCATTTTTTACCCGTATAACTACATCAATAATAGAGCTGCTACTGCCATGCATTATAGACACCCAGCATGAGCTTATTGTGAAGGTGTCATTTATTGTGCTTACAAGTAGGAAAAAAGTTTATTCTTGTCAATAAACAAAGTCCCAGTTTCAGTGCCAGGAAGATGCATCTTTTTTTTCTTTGCTGAGGGCAAGGGACTCTCTGAGGAACAGGCTGCACAGTTTAGCTGTTGAATGCTTGTCCAGCTGCATGCTTCCCATCAGCCAAATATATTATCAGAGCAGCACCCAGATTCTTTGGCTATAAACAAAAGCATGCATGTACTTTTTAGTGCCACCAGCAACTCTTGATGTTCAAGGTTCATATTTCCTTAAAGTGGTAGGTTAGAAATTTTTCCAACTCCCTGGCTTCCATCCATGTAAGATAATTAATACTCATTTCAGTCTAGTTCAAGGTCTTTTAACCAAGCTGGTCTGTTTTGCATTTTCTGTGTAAAATGGAAAGGCACAGAGGTAAATGCAATGTTTAGTATCCGTGAACACCTTTGCACGGGTAGATCGGTATGCGTTTAATCTGCATTTGGTAGGGCTAAAGCTTAAATAGAACACTGGCAAAATCAAAGAGCTGCAAATTCGGCAGTGATTGGGCAAGAAATCCCCGTGGTTTTGCAGGAGGGCGAAGTTGCAGCAGAAGGCCAGGCTTGTCCTGGGCCAGTCCATGTTTGCTGCAGGTTGCCTTGCTCCTGGTCTGTGGAGTGCTGACCTGCCAGGAGCCCCAGGGGAATTGCGCTGCAGAGCTTCTGCTCGTCTCTCGTTTGCACAAGTGCTCCATCCCTACCTCCACGGCTGTGGCAGAGTGCGTGGCCCATACTGACCGGACTTTCAGGGTACTGTGGGGTGAGTCACACCACGCCACAAGCTGGGTGGTATCTGCAAGGGTAGGGCACACACGAGGAAGGGCTCTGCCTCTGGCTGAACATCAGCACTCAGCCACAAGAAGAAAGCCCAGAAGAAATTGTTCAGGGACTCTGGTTCTTACGTTCCAGCTGTCTAGTACACTTAGAGGAATATTCCAGTTACACCTGTTTAGGGAAGGTGTAACCTCTGACTTGGGCTGTCGAGCTGGCTCAACAAGCAGGAACGGGTCAGGGTGATGCAAGCCCCGCCCTTGCCCTTCCCTGTCAGACTATTTGTTTCCTCAAAGGTATCAAGCAAACTCTGAAGATTTTAAGCTGGAGGGAGGGTTAAAGAGACACGCAACCATCACTGAGAGCTGCAGACAAAAATAACCGGGCGTTATTTTTACAGAAATGCATTTAGTCAATTTATTTAGGCAACAGGATGCCCCTGTAAAGCAAAATACGGAGTTCACAAGAGCAAGCAGAAAGTAGGACAGGTATTCAATGAATGACTACTGAACCAAACATAGATATTATGGTGCTAGGACAAACTTGTTAATATTCAGCAAAGACCAGTTTGCAGTAGAAAAGAATGCTGAAAGTATTTTATAGAAGAGAAATTTGCTAATCTGCTCTGTTGAAAAGGCCAAAATATTCCCCATGTATGAATATGGTTTCGAGGTGTTTCCAGGAAAAATACAATAGTGAATGAAGGGTACTTTGTCCCCAAAAATATATTTGCAAGGGCTCTTAGACATGAGAGAGTCACCAGCTCTTGTGACACTGATTGCTTAAAAATGGGTCATTTCAAGGGAAAGAAGACAATAAACCATTCTTGCAGGCAGTCTCAGGCAGTAGCAACATCGGCCAAGTTTAAAATTTGCTGGGGTGTAGAAGCTGAGGATGTACTAGAACATATTAGGCTTAAGGTTACAACTGAATAAGCAATATATTATTTTCATTTCACTGGACAAAGTTAGACCTATGTTCTGCTTATGAGCTGCTTTTAAAATTGCAAAACAAGAAAACCTCCCAAACCCGTCACAAATTGGAATTACTTGTACAAAACATTCATCAAGCAAGTTCATGCCAATGCCTGTTGTAAGAATTTCTCAGAGCGTTTGACATTTGTGCCACAATATTTGTGTGCTGTGTGACACTCATGATGTATTTGTGCTCTATGAGCAAGTGCTTCACTCAGAAGGCTGTTGCTGTTCTGCCGTGGGTCGACTGTCAGCCCTGCACAGGGGAGGCCCTGTGCTCCCCTCACATCAAATTTGTGCAGACAGAGGAAGGTGGGAGATGAATGGTGCCTCGGTCCTCTGCTGCTCTGTCTGTTCACTGTGGGCACTTCCATTTTTGATTAAGGAGATTTCAGCTACTGTTATAACAGACACTTAGGCAGATAAACAAAGAAATTCTCTTGCCTCAGAGCATCAGGAACAAATTTTTTTTTTAAGTCACAGCTCCAGGAACCGTGTGAATTAGAGGTAAATACAAACTCAGATTAAATTATTGTCTTCAGTTTTGAAGAATAGTGCTTGAAGACTTGATCCAGAAATATTCTGAAGTTTTAGTGTGCAAACAGAGTGAAAATAAAAAAGAATTTACATATACTTAGGCCTGCCTTCTCATTCTGGGGACCTGAATCATGATTTCTGAATGCCTGGATTAGCAATTCTGTATTTAGCAGTGACCAAAATATTCAAAAATAGCTTCCCACTATTTGTGCAGTCTATATTTATGCTTGGTAAAAGCCATCTAAGCTGCTAAAAAAAGAAACGCAGACTTTGGCAGTTAGCAGGGCATGTCCACAAAAATCAATATGCAACATTGCCACTTGGATCTGAAGTTCTCTTCTGTTGCCTCTCAGCAGTGGCAGAGACTGACAGGAGCTACTCTGGGACAGTACTCCTCTTCTTCTATCACTTGTCCTTTAAGCCTGAGGCATAAAGCAACAGTATTCAGATTGATTGCACTTCCAAAAGGGCAGGATCACCAGGCAAAAACTTTATTTCTTTTTGAAGTGGAAAAAACGTGATCTCAGAAGCCACATATTTGGGAAACTGTAGAAGGCGTTCTTGACTGAGACCAGACCAGACAAGCCTTAACCAATTGCCTACCTTTTCTGCTCTTTTCCACCCAGATCTGATTTATTTGTTGATTTTATCCAGCCACGTGTGTCTTATCTTTTAGACAGTTCATCCTTTGGGACAAAAACCACCATTTCCTTCTTTTTTTTTATAACATCACTGAATAATCTGGCTGGAGTTTTTCACTTTCTATACTGTAAGTGTTAAATAAATGACAATTTTGGCGTATTTCTAGTCTCACCCAGCTCCTTTTGGGCTATTGTAGCCCAAAGCTATAATAAGCAAATGAAGCTGTTTGGTCAGGCTTCTATCTGGAAGAAATTCTCATTCCAGAATACAGAGTTTTAAAGCTGATCTCTGGAGTAATACAGGTAAATTTTCTTACTGTCCATATGTGCCTCTTGACACATTTATGTACTTTAGATGTAAATTAATACTATTATCTTAAAAATGTACCCCTCCTTTTCTGTTTTGTCACTGTCTACACTATAGAAACTCCTTAAAACTCCTCCAGTACAAATCCCAAATATGTGTGCTTTAATATCCAGAATCAGAACCTGGCCAACACTTCCTCACAGTAGCAACCAGTCTCTCTCACCTGAGAACGGCTTGTGCAAGTGCCAGCCACTTCCAGCTGCACCTCCACATGGCACCAGCTCTCCCCTGAGTGCTAGCCCAGGAGAGCAGGGCAGACCACAGGCAGGTTGTATTGATTAGTGAGAAAAAAACCCTCTAACCCACAAACAAAAATAAATTCTAGAAAGAGAAGATTTACAGTGCTTTAATCAGAACAGGGAGTCCTTGTGGGAAACTCTCTTTCTCCAAGATAAAACTGAGCAATACTGCAATACACTGGCCTGTACACAAGCCTCTGCCCATGCTGTTGCCTTGGAGATACTATGGTGGAAATTTCATCATGTCTCATTTTCATTTTAAGTAACTTATTCTGCCTAGAATTCCTCTGTGTGTTTCCTTTCTGAAACTTGTATCATCCTGTTTCTGTGGTGCAAAACTCTTATGTTGTGTTATTTGCTATTTACTGCTATCTGTACATTTCTTATCTGTACACACCTAATACAAATAAGTTACCTATACTTTAATGGGATGTGTTTGTAAAATACACTGGCATATGCAAGGCTGGTAATGAATCTAAATATGAAAAGGTTTAAAACTATGCCCAAGGTGATTTGGATTACTGTATTTGCCAAATGTAGCTGGCTGTGTTGTGATGTTTTAATAGCTCCTGCATGCCAGATTCTTGCACATTATTCAATAGACCTTAACTTAGCTTTTCATTAAGTATACACAAGAAGGACATGGAAACAGCCCTGATTTTTATCTCTCTAGTGTCCTTCAGGAAACAGCTACTGTTGTTCTGGTTTATGTGGGAGAAATGATCTTAGAATCACTCCATATTACACCAGTAGTGTATCAGTGAGAGGCTAAGACACATTGATTTATCCTGTTAGTGTTAGAAATTACAATTATGTGTAAAATAAAAAATTATGCAGAGTGAACTCTGCAATGACTATGCAATGTGACCTGCCAGAGCAGTCCTTCTGCATCAGTTCCTCCAAAAATCTTCAGTGACCTGAGAAGCTGCACTTCTCCCTACTTTCCCCCTTCTCTCAGAGTCAGCAAGCTGTCCCATCAATAAGATACTGAAAAGCAAACAGGCCTGAGCCCCACAAGAAATAAAAGGTGTTTTCTGTCCTTCTATGAGTTCTATCTCTGTAGAATTGAAATCCTGCCCTTCAGTCACCATTCACACCTGATACCTGGGTAACAACATGTAATGTCCCACCCTTTCAAGACTACCTAAAAAGTATAAGTAAGATTTTTTTCAGTCGAGTTCCTTCAGCCTGATGCTGATATATATATGTATGTATTTAGCTATGTAGAAACTGCAAACTAGATTTAAAAAATCATAAAATACTTGGTTGTACTTGGTTTTGATATTTGCATATTCTATAATTCTGTCATGTTAAATGAAGACAAGAACCATTTTATTAATGGTAATGGCTATTACTCTCCTCAGTTGCCTAATGAAATGCTTTAGAGTGAAATGCAAAACCCACAAGTCCATCCAGAGCATTCAAAAAATGTGATTATACTAACACACAGTCTATTTGTCAGTCTGTCTTCCAACCCTGCACCCAGCAGAAAAAGTCACAGTGAACACAGGGAAAAGAACACAGTGAAGCAAAGAAAAAAATATGTAAAAGGTCCTTTCTAGTGTTCCATTTGTGCATCTGTAGGGACAAGCATGACAGTTAGCCAAGAGCCCTGAACACTCAATTTCTCCTTTGACAGAAACTGTGTTCACAGATTTTTCTCTAAAAGACGCCTCTGAACTTGGATTCTTTGCTATGATGCTGAATGCCAGCTTGTTCCTTGAAAAGGAGGGGATTTAAAAGGCCATAAAACTAGAAGGACTTCTTCTGGATAGAGAGGCAATTAGAACAAAAGAAAGTCTGCATTATATATAGAGGCAGAACTTCCTACTTCATTTCAGCATGTGCACGAGATAAGTTTGTTTCTGTTAAATAATTTCATTTGTTTGTAATGCCCTTCTTGTGTCCTAGAGACTCCTCTCCATGTAAAACTAAATAGCTATTAGAATGGCAGGAGGAGGGTCTCATCAAAATTGTATTATTCATCTTTTTTTATTTCTTTTCATCTGCACTAACACCATATGACCCTGAGAAACTGGCTGAAAGCATAGAAGCCTTCTCTGCCATTCTCGATATTTGTGAAGTGTTTGCACACTTGTTTGTAAACTTTTTGGGTTTACTTGTCTGTGTTGGACCCCTTGGTTCCCTGCCCCATTTCTCTTTACTGCTTATCCTTGGCAGAGGAACAGACTGAGGCAGAACTGGCTGCAGCAGCACAGGCTGAATGCAAGGCTTTTCTTGCTCATCAGTGAAACGGATGGATGGGCTCATTGGTTCAGCTCATTCACCAAACTTCCTGATCAGAGCAGCCTGTCAGGCTCCAGGAGCTGCAGTCCTGTACTCAAGCCAGGAGAAGTTGCGCCTTCTTCTACGTCCATGTAAATGCATCACATGGCGAGCCCTAGATCCCATCACAAACCAAGTAAAAGCTAGGCTTGCTGTATGTTTGCTTATCACTCTCCAAGGTATGATTTTCTGCCTGACTTTTTTATGGGCAGAGGGAGCCAGCTGGGGCACCCCAGGCAGAGAGACAACCCCCGGTGAGCCATGCTGAGGCAGGAGCCAAGGGAACAGCGGCAGCAGGACACTGGAAGAAAAGACTATTCACAGAAAGGAGACTGTGCCTTCCCACGCTGGGCTGCAGCTGGGGACTCCAGAGCCAGCAGCAAGGCCAGACAGAGATGACTCACTGAGGTGACTCAGAGCTGACCTGTGTCTCTGACAGTATCTGCCCTTCTGACCAGAGTTATTATGGATGACCAGCTGAGAAGAACAACTGCTGTGGGGAATTCCGCGGTACAGATGGGAGCTGTGGGGTTGTCTTTGGGGATAGGGAGACTTCACCTCCCTTCCCCCTTGGCACACACCACCCTGATGCACTGACACTGACTCTGCCCAGTTAAGCCGTCCGTGTGGCCTGAGCCCGCAGGTTTTGTGTGGGCAGAGCACTCACTGATCCACTGGTGATAAGCAGAGAGGCTTATCAGAGTGGGAGCTCAGACCAGCCTGCGAGAGAGCAAGCAGACACGTGGGAAGCAGTCACACCTCAGGCCATCAGAGGATGGCCTCATCCCTACCAGCCTGGTAGTCACACAGCCAGGGACTGACCCTATGGATATCCTGTAGGCACATCTGCTACTGCCCCAAGTCCCACCACTCACTCTCTTCTGCTGCCTTAGTCATGTCAATCTGCTCTGCAAAGGGGAATCAGGTGGACTCTTACGATGAGCTGGATAAAAAGATTATCATCCCAGCTGTTTTCTGCTGCCTCACCGTCCAGTGCTTTTCCTGCCCAGCTCTTCTGTTCCATGATGTTGTATGAAGAAAACAAACCAGCCCATTAATGGCAGAATGTGGAGGGATGGGTTAATTGTGTGAATAGTCTGAGGTGTGATCTGGTCTCAGGGGCAGCTGAAACATTTTATCTGGCTGCGATCTACATCAGGTTTAATTTGGAAACGCCTCTAATGGCTTTAAAAGTTGCCATTTCCTAGCTGTCCCTTGCAGTGCAGTGTTTGCTGCAGGTGACTGCTGCCAATCCATCTGAGCTTCTGGTTGCTTGTCTGACTGCAAGGCAGGGAGCTTGGGCTGAGCCACAGCTCATGGGGGCTTTTAAAATCAGCCAAGCAACTTCGCCCAGAGGCTGGCATGTAGGGCTCAGATGATGTGCTCTTTTAGGAGGATGACCCCTCAGAGCAGACAGCTGAAAGCAAATGGTCCAACACTGACAATAGTAATCTTAAAGCACCAAAGCTGGTTGTACTGTGAAGGTTAAGCTGTCCTGTTTGGCACTTTCAATTCCACATTATCTGAATTTTCCATGCACTTGGAAAAGGAATATTTTACTAATTAATCAAAGTAATTTTAAAAATTCAAAATATATTTTGAATATTTTTTGGATATAGAATGGGTTTTTTATGTTTGCCTCATATGTCCCTGAAAATTTCAAATTTGCATAATTTGGATGTATAAGAAAAGCTGCAGCAGACCATCATCTTGGTTTTATTTGCCAACAAAATCCTCTCTAAATACAGAAATTAATGAAGTTCTTACTACATTGAGATAATCTTGATGTAAGTAGCTGTAATATTGTACAGTAACAATATGTAGGCACTTCATTCAACTTTTCTAGGGTCCAGAGGACGCTGGTATCTTCAAATGACCCAGTCTGACTGCTCGTTCTCATCCATATGATAACAAATACATATCCTGAACACCAGGGGAAAAAAAATAAAGAAGAGAGAAACAAAATTCTTTTTTGACTTCCCCTAAGAAGTAGCTTCCAACCTAGCCTAAAGCACCTCTGGTAACATGCTACATCTTTGGGCTTCACAGACTGGAAAAGCATGAACAAGTACAAAATAATGGGGGTTTTTTATGACCAGAAAGGGAGAACTCACTTTCTACTGAAAATACAGAGGTTCTTTTATTTTTAGGTTAAACTCAGTTCTACAGTGATCTGGACACAGTCATAGAGGCTCGATACGTAAAATACCAGCTGCTCCACATATTCAGTAGGAACATGCCTTGAGGCTCACCAGTAACTCATGTAACCAGAACTCTCTGCAGACAGACAATACTTTTCATTTCTAAAGCTGTGAACAAGCTAAACCTCACTAATCACAAATCAAGGAAGCAGATAAGCACGTGTTGTCACCCTTGCTTTACTCACGGGGAGTGCAAGGAACACTGCTTTATGCAAAGTGGGTCACCTGGTGCTGGGTTTGGGCATGCAGGACTCGGGGTGCCATCCCATAGGGGTGTCTGGACCAGGGGCACCTGCAGAGTACAGCAGCCCCCTGCTCCTCCTCTGCACGCTTCCACCAGAGACAGAAAGGTCGGTGCTGTGGCACTGTGCTGTGACAGGTGCTGTGTAAGGAAGACGCACAGAGCTCTGCAAAGAGTGTAAGTGACCAAGGGTTTTGGCCTTGCCACTCTCTTGTTCCCTAAACTTGGTCAAGATTTTTTTATCCTTTCCACTCCATTTCACCTCCAAGGCCCTTTCTCCTGCCATGCTGAGTGCCATACGGCACCAAGCCCTGGATGCCAATCACTGCCAGGAGAAGTCATAGCAATACTAATCAGGATGATAGTCATGATTAATAATAAGCAGTTCTTTCATATGTGACATCTTGAACAACAAAAGAAAAAAAGAGCTGCCAAAGCAATCAAAACCCCCAGGCAAGACTGGAACCTAAAGAAAGCAAACCACAAAAGTTTGAAAAAAACTTTTCTACTTACTGCATATATAATGGCCTGTTCCAGAACTGTGATGTGCCGAACATGTAACAGGGTCCAGTGGCTTGGGTGGAGTGGCAGCGGGTAAAAAACAAACTGCAGAAGCAGCAGAAACAGATTTAAAGGTCACCAAGCTCATTCACTTTGAAAAACAAGTGAACACTGCGATACTGTGAACAACACTGTGCCTACTGTCTGTTACACCACTCCCCATGACTGCTGTCCTACTCCTTTTTCACTGTCATTGCAATATATTTATCAGGGAGAGCTGTGAAACATCAGATATCAGAGGAAAAAATGCAGAGCAGCAAAGGAAATAGCTTTGCCTGCGTGTGCATGGTGGAAGGACGCTGTGCAGGTACTTGCACTTCATGGAGACCATGACTTGTTGCTGGCTCCGTATAATGTCAGCCTGAGACTGTATGAAGAGCTGGGTATTGAAATAATTTTTCCTACCCTAATAAAATACATTTTAAATGGAAGCTGTGTGTCTAATTTTCCATTTACTTTTCTAATAAAAACTATTGTTTCCTTTTATGTTCCCTCCACTTGCTTTCTTCCTGTGCTGGTTCTGACTGGGATAGAGTTGATTTTCTTCACAGTAGCTGGTAACGGGCTGTGGTTTGGATTTGTGCAGGAAACAGTGCTGATAGCACAGGAATATTTTGGTTATTGCTGAGCACACCTTACACAGAGTCAAGGCCTTTTCTGCCTCTCGCCCCACACCCCACCGGTGAGGGGGCTGGGTGTGCACAAGGAGCTGGGAAGGGACGCAGTTGGGAGAGCTGACCCCAGCTGACCATAGGGATGTCCCGTATCATATGGTGTCATACTCCACATCTAAAGCTGGGGGAAGAAGGAGCAAGAGGCGACATTCACTGACGGTGTTTGTCTTCCCAAGGGACTGTTACATGTGATGGGGCCCTGCTTTCCTAGGGATGGCCGCACACCTGCCTGCCCATGGGGAGTGGTGAATAAATTCCTTGTTTTGCTTTGCTTGCATGTGTAACTTTACCTGCTAAACTGTCTTTATCTCAGCCCACGAGTTTTCTCACTTTTACCCTTCTGAACCTATCCCCCACCCCCCAATTTCTGCTTTTCTGGGTGACGTTCTATTCTGTGGGCACGTGTGTACGGAGGTGTAAGTGCAGCCATCAGAGTGAGACCCCAGGTCACACTGGCAGACAGAGAGAGTGTGTGCACGGCGTGTGAGTGTGCATGTCAGTGTGGATACATGGTGTACATGCTGTGCATAAAGGTTTGGGGTTTTTTTTCTCTAAAATATGTTTGCGCATTAAATAAAATGTTAAGGCTTTTATAATTACTGGATACTGAGGTCTTCTAGATCAAGCGGATGTGAAACCTTGATTTTTGTCCTGCTATTTAATGCATTTCATAGCATTTTCACAGCTTTGTCTCTTATTCTCCTTCTATTGCCAGTGTCTCTGTCACTGCCTTCTTAATTGCTTAGTCTTCTTCTGCTTTTTATTTCACGTCTGCACCTCTTTTTTCACCTGGTTTTAATGACGCAGGAATCCTTCAATGCACTTGCCAGGGTCAAACCTTTGCACCCTCAAGAGTAGAATGAATTCAAGGCAAAGCTATTGTGAGCTGTTCTTACTTCAATAACCAGTTAGTTTCCGAGGATGAGAAGGAAAGTGCCAGCGATTCAGTTATCTGTCTCACAAGCTGCAAGATAAGAAAAAGACCTTGAATTCTCTTACCTTTACTCATGCCTTTCTTGTTATTACTCCGTTTATCGTTGCAGGTCAGTTTAAATTAGCAAGACACCACTTGTATCATGGGAGCAATCCAGCTCTGGAAATAACAGCTACAGTGCTCTGCAATGTTTCTGTGACTCTGCAAATGAAAACAGGTGAAAATCTGTGTCTGGGTATCATGTTTAAATTCTCCATTGCACAGCTCTCCTCTCCATCAGCACTGACATTTCAATCTTGAGTCACCTCTCTTTTTCCTTTCTGGTCCTTTTAATCATTTCAACAAGAGAGAAGGAAGTGAAGGGAAAAGAGAAGGGACTAGAGTCAAGTTTCCATATAAATTTAGCTCAGTGGAATGGGTTAGGAAATAGCAAAGGAGTTGGAAATTAACTCAGTTAGAAACCAAATACCTCCTGCCTACATGCAACACTGTGGTTACTAGCATCTTTATCATTTTGGAACTTGTCCTGTTAATGTCTTTTTTCCAAATAAAAAGGCATAAGGAGCACTATTCCATGCATCCACAGAACAGCCATTTCTAAAGGAAAATTTATGGAGATATGTAGTGAGATCAAGGGGTTGGATAAGCAAAAACTCAGTTTCAGTGCTTT
Source organism: Mystacornis crossleyi (assembly GCA_013400655.1). Classification (NCBI taxonomy): domain Eukaryota; kingdom Metazoa; phylum Chordata; class Aves; order Passeriformes; family Timaliidae; genus Mystacornis; species Mystacornis crossleyi. The sequence goes on from VYZQ01043473.1 coordinate 125,924, forward strand.
TAAAAGCAAAGCCTATTTTTAACTTCCATCCTTCTGGCTAATCCAAAGACCAAGGCAGATTCAGTAGAAAAAAGTTTCAGTACTATCTTCTGCTGAGACTGAAGTATGATTTCAGATCACGTCTTTTTGCTGCCTAAGGACAAAAGCTGCCTTCCACTTTTGTTATAGAATGCTCATTAATTGCAACCACAGTAAACTATTTTGTAAATTGGAGGTAGAACAATTAGAAGGTATGTGGAAGGTATGCATTTTACTCCTATTTTTGCTTTTTTCCCTCAGGAAATGAAAACAATTTGTGGAGAAGGGAGATATTTTCATTGGTGTTACACATTCTTGAGTGGTGATTTTCAGTCTTCACTGTCTTCAGTAATAAATAAATACAGTGAGCCTGACAAAGTTATATAGTTAAAAAAATAGGCACAGCTACTGAAATGAAAGAGTAGCAGTGGAAGTTAGCATGTCAGTGTTATTATAATACTTGTGCAGCCTTAAACTGAGAACTCTCCTGATTCCTTGAAAGAAGAGGCTCTTCTTCCTTACAGATTTCACATGCTGCCTGCTACAGAAAAGACCTGAATGTGTGTGTGTGTGTGTGTGTGTGTGTGCGCGCGTGTGCACTTCCAATGGACAAAAAATGTACTTTCTTACTTTATTCTTTGTCCTCAGACATGATTACTGGATGAGGAATTGTGAGAATTTTAGAAAGATGTATGTCATTTCTGAGTACAGCATCCTGCATGTAGAGTAAAACAGATATTATTTGTGAAGTCTGACTCAAGATATCTTGAAACACGAACTGAATTTGTCCACAAACAGAAGTATTATTAATATTCTAGCTGTTTTAATATCAGCATATATATTCTCAACAGTAGCAGTGTACACTGTTATTCTAAGGAAATAAATGATGGATGATAACATCCAAGACATGTCAGTGGACTAAACTGAGTTTTACAAGTGTGCATGAGTTTAGACTTGGATGCCATACCTTAAGTACCAGATATCTTCTTGAGAAAATCTTTTTGTTAAACTCATAACAATGCTTTAGAAGAAGCACCAAAAAAAAGTTATGTTACTTTGAACTGGAAGTATTGATACAGCACTACAAGTAGACCAGCTATTATTCAGCTTCTTTTCTTTACACATTTACATTTTAAAGTGTGGTCAGTTGTCTGTACATATTGCCAGTGATGATATTTTGACTGCACTGAAGTCTGTGACAGCTCCCTTTGATTGCAGCAGCACTTTGATGATCTCGTTTTCATGTACACATTGAATGAAATATAGCAGTAGTTCATATATTTGCCTGTTTAACATTTTTATTTTGGTTTGTGCAGAGGAACAAACTTCATACCAGTTAATGATGTGACAATAAAAGCTAAATAACAAAAAGAATAAAGCTATTAGTGATAAGCTTAACATATGGAAATGTCAAAAACCATTTTGTTTTGATAGTACGAACATACCTGTAATATGGAAAATAAGGAAACTTCGTGAAAGTGTGTTTGAGGGCTACCCCTATGGAAAACTGCACAAATAAATGCTCCTTCGATTGCACATCGTGACTAAAGATTTTGAGTGGCAAAGCTGCTTAGATATTGCAATCATCATAAGTAATAGTCTGCACCACAAGTCATCACAAAAAACAGCACAGGCATGTACTGTCCTGTTTCAAGAAAATGTCAAAACGCTGAAACTTTAGCAGCTTCTGAGAATCTTCAAAGCCAGCTAGGTGTCTCCTGCCTATAACGTAAATATCTCTTCCTCAGAGTCTCTCCCTTTTCCAGGCAAGGGAAAGTATTTCACCTTTTTGTTTTCTCAGCTATCTTTCACCACATGATTGTCAGTACTTGTCCCCTCAAAACTTAATGAAATGGCTGAAACATTGGGCTACCTGGTTATAAGAAAGAAGAAATGTTGATAAAAATAGAAAGGTAGCACACAGAAGAGTCTGTAGTCATATGTAAAACCTTGCATTATGTAGAAGAGACTGCTTGACTGCCTATTTCAAAGAAGAATGTGTGGTCAGCCCAAATCGATTTGATGAGGAATCAGTTCTTTCACCTAGTATCTCAGGAGCAAGGAAAAAAAGGTTAATTAAAATGCCCAAAGGTTCTCAGCTTTTCCCACCCCATTAACGGTGAGATGGTGAGTATGTTGAAGTAGAAGGAGAACTTGCTCAGCATATTCTTGGGAACAAATGGAAATGAAGCTCTCTTTCAATGCAACTATGTACCCTGTAGGTGGATTTATCTGATCAAATGCAGAGATCTACAGTGTAGATGTCTCCTGACAAGTTCATCACACTAAATTGGTTTTGTAGTCAATGAGAGACATGAGAATTCCCAGGATGAGGCTCATCCCAAAGTAGACATATATGTTTAGTCAGACAAACTGTTTCCAAATGCCTATTCCTCAGTTGGTTGGAAAGGGAATCTGAATGGTGACTAATTAGTTACAGACTAGTTAGAAACCTACCTAATGACCTTATCTAAAGTTAAGTGGGTTGAACTCTACTCACCATTTCTTTTTTAGTACAACTAAGACGCCAAAAGATTTTACTGTGTATTTCCCAGGTGCTGTCATTTCACATGACTGAATGCTGGGGCTCAGGGGAGAGGTACTGAGTTTCTGAAAACCCCTCTATTAATCTGTCTTTTGGACAGTCCGTTCATCCTCCTCTTCATTTTGGGTAATTTTTCCCCTCTAGTGTTGCCGGGTTTCACTATTTGAACTTGGTAAGTATAATTAAAAAAATCTTATTTTGGTTGTCCATTCCAAAACTCAAGTCCACCTGTTTTATCATTCTCTCCTACAACAGTGCAACTTTTTCTTCATCAGTCCTATGAGAGGTTTGTAACCTGTCCTTAAGACATCTTTTCAGCTGATCTAATTCTGAGCTTTCTTATTGTGCCATGGCAGGTCACAGAATCACAGAAAATGTGGAGTTGGAAGGGACCTACAAGGATCATCNTGCCTGCCTTGAGTCTTCCAAATTTAAATTTAAGCTTATCCATCATGAATACAGAGCCTCTTGAACATCTGCATATCTACCTACCCACTGCCACCGAACTGCTAGTCTTCTCTTGATGACAAGAAACCTATCTTGCGGGTTTTCTTCACAAATATTTCAAGATAATTGACCATTCTTGGTGTCCTCTCTCAAACTGCCTTTGGAAATTCTCTGTCAAAATTGGGTGATTTTGGTACTAACCCTTCTTCAGCTTCTGAACAATCAGAGTGATCAGTCTCCTTTTCACACATTTCCTATACATTTACCTATTTTCCACAAAACTTTCCGTAACTATTTTATCTGGACAAAATTAAGGTCTTGCACTGCCCGTTTTTACCCTGACAGCTCCTCCAGTTTGTCAAGATAATGTGGAATGCCACTCCTGTCCTCGAGTGCACCTGACAAGCTTGCAGTAAATGTTAATTATTCCATCATACAGCTGATCCATGGAGACCCTAAGTGCTCGAGAGCCTGGCTGGTAAAGAAATTTGGCCTCTGAGGTCAAATGACAGGACTATTGTGCATTTTGCAGTGCTTTCAGTCCTTCTTTCCATAAAACAGCAGCTGCATAGCAATTGACAAGCCAAAGGAGAACTAAACCTTATGTGCTGCTTTTTCTCTCTCTGTTCAACTGGTTTTCCCCATCTGCCGTGAGCTCGGCTTCCAGGTGGCACTTACCTCCCTCGACTAAAGCATCTTTCCTCTGTTCATGGAGCTAGGAACTTTCACAAGTGAAAGTCATTTTAAATAACCACTGGGACTCCAGGGAGAGCCGGCCTCTATGGAGACCCAGCAATACTAGGCTTTGCAGGCACTTTCAAACAGTTTTCAGCACACAGACTTCTGTTAGGAGATCCTATTAGAGAAGTTTGAGACTGCTTCCCAGTTTACCTCAGTCCTTGCTTTTATCTGTTTTTACCAAATCTGTAAGAGTTAAAAGCAGCCTTCCTGCTTGGAGTAGTATGTAGGAGATAAGATTTCAAGATACACAATTTTACAATGACCTTTGATAATTTTTTATGTATGATGGCATGATACAACTCTCCAATTGCAGGGAACTAGATTGAAGGTCCTTTTCAGTCCTGTATTCCTTATCATGTAGGTAACCCTTTTATAGCACAGACAATTGGCCTTGAACATGCAGAGACCAGGATTCTTCTCAGAGACGTTGTCTGTGATTTTCAGCAATATTAGCTACATTTTCGTTAAGAGAAATAAGCGTATTTAGTAAGACAAAAGCATCTTTTACCTTTCCCAACACCTAGTACAAACATTTAAATATTATTTTGTAACATCTTACCTTCCAGGTCATGTTTGGAGATTAAAAAATGGAGACTGGAACAGAGGAAATTATTAACTTCATTTACCACATTTGTTTGCTGATGCGTAACTCTGGTGGGAATCAATAAAAGTTTACGCACTCACACACACAGCTTCAATCCCAGCCAGCTGGACCAAAATAAGGATTAGGAAAGCTGTCTTTCTTTTGCATTTCTGTGCTCAGGAAATATTTATTTGCCCTTACATTTGAATTAGTGAAATTAAGCCAGATATTTTCAGTGTCAAGTTTTTGAAGTCACATGATTTTCAGATTTCCTGACCAACTCCAGTCACTGCTAGAGCATCAGACCTATGGCAGCTGAGAATTACAAAAATCAAGGGTCTTTATTAAATTCTTCATTTATTTTCTGAAATGGTCATATATAGATTTAATGCACAAATATCAGTAATTTTGTTCCACATTAAAGACCTGTATCATAGCAACAGAATCTGTAGATATAACCTTTTTCTTTGAGAAATAACTTTTGCAGATGCTGGCGCAGGCAAGAAAATGAGTCCCATGCTCCTAATAAGCTGCTGCAAAGTTCTCTATGATTTAAGGAGAGGATTAAGATATAGAACCCAAGTAGC
>VYZQ01043473.1:136398-156582 GCA_013400655.1 Mystacornis crossleyi
CTTGCTATGTTGTTCTCGTGTGTTTACGTCTTTTTTACAGTTTTTCAAAAGTTTTTGTTTGGGGGGGGGGGGTGTTTAACATTTGAACAATGAATGAAATTAAGGGACTGATTTCTGCTGTTCATTACACGTGCTGATATGTCAATGCAGAAGTTCGAATTACCATGGACCAGTTTCTTTCTCAGGAAAGAAATGGCAAGCCTGGAGCTTGGAAAAGGTGTCACAACAGAACCGTAAGGGGTTTCCCAAATGTGTATGTTTGATTTGCATTTTTTGTGTCATGTTAGCGAGTTCCTCTTACTTTCCACACGATTGCCTTACAACAATTAAAAGTAGAAGAGAATGTGCTTGACTAAAAGAAAAAATGCGTTTCCAAATATTAAAAATGACCCTTCAGTAATTTTTTCCCAAAACTCAAATTGTGGACTAAATGTAAATGAAGAGGATCCCTTTAAACTGCCCTTGAAATTACAAGAGTTGTCATTATTCTTCAAGAACATATTGAAGAACAGTAATTCAGGCATATGGCAAAATAGCTGTCTGCTTTCCAAAATCACTTCTTTGTAAATATTTGCGAGAACTACAATAGCCTCTAAAGTGCTTTAGAGAGCAATAGATGGAAAAATTGAACAGCTTGTCATTCATCAGTGGCCCGGACTGTGTTTTATATGGCAATGTAATCACAATTGCTATCAAGGCTACAGTTAGCTGTAAACTGTAATGGCAACAGTAAGACAAATACAGTTAATTTAACTGACTCTTTTTCAGCTTCCTCATCAGTCATTTGTCCCCAAATCCTCCCAGCTTCTTCCCACATAAATCTCTGTTCAAACCTGCCAACAACTTTTGTCTTATGTTCCATCCTAAATCACGCTTTTCTGATCGACAATTTTTTGTGTGTGTGAAATGATTCTGATTGTGAAACTGTTGGAGATCTTGTCACTGTTCTGATTCAGGATGAAAAAATTATTAGAGCTGTTTTAATTCTTGGGGAGAGAAAGACCATTCCCCTCACTGTCCCACCCAGTGATCACTGTCCTATCCAGTCATCACAGTGCAAGCAGTTATGTGGGGAAATGCTTGCTGAATTCATTACAGCTATTGCTGGATAGGAGTCCTCACTCAAATTCACATGCATGCTTCCTTCATGCGTCCTTCAACCTAAAAATTACACAGGACTTTCCTTTTGTTTTCTCAATTTCTGAAAAAGAAAAAGAGAACCCTTCTACTTTTATGGTAAAATCCTACTTATGAAAGAAATGGTACAATTTTAATGGGAATTAAAAGAAAAAAAAAAGAGGATTTGATTCTACAGTTGCATATATGTTCTCTTGAATGTCAATAAGCAGGAATACTACATCATGGGGCACTTCTTAGCCAGTCAGAACATTTGTACAGCCTCCGGTTGAGATTCTGCAAACATTGCTGGCTTTTATCATGAAAGAAGTGGACAATTGCACTGCTTAGTGAAAGAGCCCCTAGACTCTGTCAGCTCCCAAACTCTGTCTTGGCACTCTGTGAGACCATGCTAGCCAGCATGGGCCAGAGCTATGCCAGGGAATGTGCTAACGTTTGAACAGCTTGCACCGTCACGGGATAGTGTGCAGGTCCAGGCTCTGGTCACATTTAGTTTACTAGGATAGATGTAGTCTTTGTTCCCTCTTCAACAAAGGACATCCTGATACTGAAATCATTACCAGTCGGGCTGGGAGGACTCAGATCATTACACAAACATTCCAGCATTGGGATGAGTGAAGTACAAGAAAAGACTATATATTTATCTAGGGAGTTAGTAGTACACCAGTTCTGGGCATGGACACAGATCACCCTCTGAGATGGGCTGGAGATGTTGCTGTTCAGGAGAAGACAGTCATTTGTGCAATTATCTGAATCAGCAAGAGAAAGTATGATCCTGGCACTGTTGCAGGTTATACCTGAGATCTGGCAAGAGTGGGAGATGGTTTAGGATTGAGGAGTGGGCTAGGGAAAGGGAGATGTCACAAGGCACAACCACAGATTAATGAAAGCAAATTCAGAGACAAACAAGAACCCTAGCCCTTCCTCAAGTTCACGGGATTAAAACTCTCAGTGAAGGGGAAGAGGAAAGTAAAATTCTCTGGAAAAGGACAATTCAGCTGACAAAAAATTCCCTCAGAGTACTGCAAAAATTAAAGTTCTCAAACTTAGTCCTTTTTACACACACTTATTTATATGCATAATTATTTATAATTGCCGATCTAGGCAATACATTGCACCACTGAAAAGTAGGAGAGAACAGAGACTGCCATTGTCATTGTTGCCCTTTGGAGGATACATCCTCCTGCCTACCAAACACTCTTTACCTTCAGCTCCTTTCTCAGACTCCGAAAAAAACTTGTAGAAAGTGGATTTCACTGTAATGTGGGTAGATGGTGAGATAGCAAATGTACTAAAAATAATTTAGGAACTATCTAGATCCAATTTTCAGATATTATAGTGAACTGGGATTAAATTCAAAGTTTCATACATATTCCTAACCTAATAGTGCTTTCCTAATAAAAACAGCCAGTATGCTTCCCTTGCAATGAACTCCTCTCTTCTTCATCTCTGTAGTATGAAGCTTTTCATCATAACCCAGTGACTATGATTATCTTTTTCTATCCTTATTGCAAGCCTGTAGAAAGTACATTGCTCTTAGAAGTTTATTTTTCTAATTATTTGGTCCGGTCAATATATTCCCAGATTCACTATACTATTGTTTATGACTATATTTCAAGTTTGTATTTGTTTCTCCAAGAAAATCAAATACTCCGTTGGTCTTTGGAGTTCAGTTTTTAGATTATTATTCAGGTGATACATGCTTTAGCCTCCAGCTGAAATGTAAGAGCTGAAATGTATATACTGTGCCTTGACCTTCCTTTTATAGCACTCAAACTACATGACTGCACACCCCACTGTGCCATTTGTTTTTCTATTACTGATCAGGAAGACAGGCTGTAGAAAAGGACTGCCCCATTACATCCCTGACTCCTACATGATGTAAAAGATCTGTCCAAAAACTAATCAGCCATTGCCAATCAAAAATAACCCTAGATACATGATAAGGACTCAGGAGCCAGAATCCCTTGTGCCTCACCAGTGATCCTGAGCAGACCACCTGGGTGCAGAGGTCCAGGCTAAGAGGTGCTTTAAGTGCCCATGTGTGTAGGAGTGTGAGCAAATGAAGTTCATGAGAGAATGAGTCTGAAGGGGCAAAATCAACTCCTTTGACATTCTGTGAAAGAAATCGCCTTCTCGTTCCTTGTGTTTTGTTACACTGATCTCCTGCAGGTTAAAATGCAGTGCCTCAAGAGCACTCACTAACTCCTGTTGAGCACCTCACCAGTGCTGTCACACCAGCTCAGGAGTCAGTGTCTTCTGTGGATGTCAGTAACCATGAAATACAATACATGAACACACTATTTCAGACAGGCTCGGCAGTGTCTCTTCCAGACGCTGTTAAGGCTAATTACTTTAGCTGCTGTATCTTGTTGATGTGGCTACCCTGCTTTTTACTCCAGAGCAGACTTCAAAGCTCTCTTGGGTGAATCACAAACTTGGCAGAGACAAGTAGAAGGAGCACAGGCATGATTGTAAGTGAAGAAACACAGTCTGACTCATTACATTGTGTTTCAAGAAATAATCCCTAACATTGTTCTATAAAAATAGGAAAAGAAATGAAATTAATTGAAGAATGAAATTACATCAAATAAAAGTCCAGTCTTAGCTCCTGTGTATAGGGCTTGTATGCCTTTCTAAATCATAGAATCATAGAATATGCTGAGTTGGAAAGGACCCAGCAGGATCACTGAGTCAAACTCCTGGCCCAGTGCAAGACACCCCAGGAGTCACACCATGGGCCCTGAGAGTGTTGTCCGAACACTTCTTGGACTCTGTCAAGCTTGGTGATGTGACCACTTCCCTGAGGAGCCTGTTCCAGAGCCCAACCACTTCCCTGGGTAAAAAATCTTTTCCTAATATCCAACCTAAACCTCTCCAGTTCCAAGCCATTCCCTTGGGTCCTGTCACTGGTCACCACAGACAAGAGATCTGCCCCACGTCTTCCCTTTGTGAGGATGTTGAGGAACACAGTGAGAACTCCCCTCAGTCTCCTCTTGTCCGGGCTGAACAGACCAAGTGCCCTCAGCCATTCCTCACACGGCTTCCCAGCAAGGCCCTTCACCATCCTCATCGCCCTCCTTCAGACACTCTCTAGTAGCTTAATGTCATTTTTACATTGCGTCACCCAAAACTGCCCCCGGCACTCGAGGTGAGGCTGCCCCAGTGCAGAGCAGAGCGGGACAATCCCCTCCCTTGCCCGGCTGGCAATGCTGTGCCTGATGTCCCCCAGGACAGGGTTGGCCCTCCTGGCTGCCAGGGCACTGCTGGCTCACGTTCAACTTGCCATCCACCAGGACCCACAGGTCCCTTTCTGCAGCACTGCTCTCCAGCATCTCATTTCCTGGTCTATACACACAACCTGGGTTGCCCTGTCCCAGGTGCAGAATCTGGCGCTCACCCTTGTTAAACTTATAATAACTGTGTGATAGAGAGAACTCTTCCCTGGCCAAAGTTCTGGATATGCTATTCATTAGCCCGTGTACAGCTGTGGTTATACATTCATTCCACTTCTGTGCCTCCTTTTTGCACATTACTGGTTACTGATATACTTCCATGAGCATATTTACATTCTTTCTTCTTCAGGCAGACAGTGGAGAACCTTTAGTCTTTCTCATCCAAGACAGCTTTGTATAAAATGGACCCATATCTTGGGGTCTTGGTTGTGCCCTGCCAAAAAAACTTTCTGTCTTTGGACAGTTTTTGGATTAAGAATGTGGTGGGAGCCAACTGATCCTGGGAATGGACTGCCCTCTCCTGGAAAGCAGTATGTATATTCAAAATATGAGATTTCAATTGCTACAAAAAAATTACATGAAAACTTAAGGAAAAGAAATCATCCATTATCAATTAAATTAAACTAACAGTCTAATAATTAGCCAAAGTGATGGCTTGCTCCCCCCTATCAGTTTGCTCTATATTTCAGTGCATTCTACAATAGAAACAGATGAAGGATATTCAAAATATGTTCTTCTCTGTGCAGCTGAATCTCATACCTATTTCCAGCTCTCATAAATGTTTTATTTGTTCTGGGTCCTTTGTGCTCTCAACCTTTTCAATGACCTCCTGTATTATTAATGGCCATACTTCCAGTTTCCTCTCAGGGACTCCCCTAGGTTGTGAAGACATCAAGCTAAACTATGGGAGGAAGAGGTCCTCCACTGGCAGGCTTTGGGCTATGAATGCCTTTTAGATGGCAGTATGTGGCTCTGGTAGTCTCCATCCTCTAGAACTTATCTAACAGTCAGCACGGCGACTGCCAAGCACAAGGATTATTTTCCCCTCCAGTTGCTGTGCAGGGAAAATAAAACAGTCAGCAAAGAACCCTTCTGTTTTAGAAGTTTCTTATACCTGGCAATTGGCATAAGGTGTGATTTTTGTCAGTGTCCGGTTTGGTGGAAATGGAAGGGGCTTTTCCTTGACTTTGGTGTATGGCAAATTCAGAACTGTTCCTGAGTCTCAGCCCTGGAGGATGAGTACATATGATCCAGTAACACATGAGGTGTCCAGCTCAAAGACTTCTCCATTGGGCAGGTTGAGGCAAGTCTTCAGCACTGTTGTTGACAACCAGTTACAGCGCGAAGGAAAAATGGGATCCGATCCTTAGTACCCACCCTGTTGCCGTGCGTGCACATCAGAGGTAGAATTTAACTGCCCAAAATAGATGATTAGGGTCATTTAGAAATCTTCAGGTTCTTGCTGGCAGAAAAGTTACAGGACATGAAGGAGACCCAGTCCTTTCTCAAGTGGCAGCTGGAGCCCCCTCAGAATTACCTGGGGAGTCTAAAATAATATTAGATACTTTGCTTAAAGAAGTTACATCCCAGCTGTAAATCTTCTATGTGGAAATAATTTATATCACAGTGAGGCTGTGAAAGGTTGTCTCATTACCTGTTAAGATACATAAATAGGTTTTACTTCTCCATAATTTAGACATGCAACAGAGGAAAAGAAAACAAAGACGCTCTAATGCATTTGAGCCTTTGCCATGCCTTATAACACTAATGAACCATCAGATCTCAGTATAGTTATTTTAATATTTTGTTTTGTACTCACACATTCATTCTTCAGTAGCTCATTCCAATCACAGTTGTCCCTGTACACAAACAATACCACTCCCAGAAACAATATTCACTCCCAGGAATTCACAAGTAGAATTCCTTTTCTGAGAACATAATGAAGCGTCATCTTCAAGAAGACTGACAAGCTGTCTAGAAATGTCAATACACCCTCTAGAAATGTCAATATGCCCAAAAAAATCATCTGCACTCATAGCCCCAGGAATAATTTTCACCCTGTGTTTAAGTAACTAGTACTCTGGACTAGATTCAAATATCCATTGCACAAGACTTTCATCCTCCTGATCTTCTCCTTGGAGAACACAGGAGAGTTAGAAATAATTTTTCAAAATTTTTCACTGTTTGAGTGGTGAATTTTTCTGCCTGTAATTTGGTCACACTAATTTACTTTCTTTTTAAAAAGGCATATTTTTTTAATCTCTCTGTAGAGTCAACAAAGATATCAAAAGGCAGCCTGTCTCCTTTTTTAATTCTTCAACATCTGTTTTATAAATTCCAGTGGCCAAATTTTTATTGCTAACAGTGACAAATATGAACAGAAGTGCACGGTTCCATCACAGTCCTAAACCCAGGTTAGCTGTATAATATTACCAGTTATGAGGTTGCTGTCTTTTATCCATTGTCCTCACTTGCTACTTCTGCTTCTGTTCAGTAGAGCTGAAAAAGCTTTTGAGTAAATGCCTTGGTTATTTCCCACATTGCATATGCTGTACAGATGAAAAAGAGCAATTGAATAGCTCTTTCCTAAAAATATATGTAGGGGTTACTAGATCTATTATAATAATGCACATTTGTACACTAGAAAGAGAACAACGGCATAAGACAGGTATTAATATCTAGTAAGTTTTCAAAGGAAATAAAACCCCAACAGGTGTTACCATCTTGGCAAGAGCTAAGCAGATGTTATATATCAGAGAGAGCTTTAGTGCAACAGTTCACTTTCTAACTGAAAGCCAAACCTTCAGTTTTTATCATTAAAGATTCCACTTTACACATGTAATATGCGTTAGAAAATATACTCAGGAGACTCTCATTATCTTATTTGATTGGATAATACTGTACTTTCAGCACTCCTATTATTAGAAGAATAACAGCAGTTCAACATGCATTTTGCAAGTGTCTTGACTTCATTATCTCAAAAAGATGCAAGACTAAAAGTTCTCTTATTACTTGACTTATAAAGCTTTCAAACTCAAAGCATTAAGGCATTGCAAAATTAAATATCTATATCACTCCCCTAAAAATATCCCTGTTCTTTCATCTTAATCACTATGCACTTAGTCTCTATGGTTTCACTCATGCTGTGCTTAATAACCTTACATGTACGTAACAGAAACTGATAAAACTTTTAACTAGGTCCTTCAAAAACTTGCCTTGTTTCTCTATTGATTTTCCCTGCCACTATTACTAAAAGGCTTACTCTAAATAACAAAGACTAACAGTGCATAGATATTCCTTTTTGCTTCTCATATGAAAATCCTATAAAACAGGGAGCTAGAGAGAGAAAGGGGAAAAAACACAAACAACTCAAATAAACAAAAAATACTTTGGAAACCGGAAGAATTTGATAAAGGATGATTTACTTACCCAGGCAGTTCTCATCATCAGTATTCACAGTTCAGTAGACAATTAAATTAGTTTAAGATTACTAATCTGATTTGGGTTTCTGTAACTTTTTTTCACTCTATTTTGTCTTCAGTGCACTCTGTTATAATAGCCTACATACTTCTCTGTTATATTGTGGTTTAGAATAACTTTATAGTTTTTGATCTATAGTCAGAAATATCTGGCATGTCATATATTAAGGATTTGATACCTTCCTCATAAAACCTTTCTCCATAGCAGGGGTAAGGATACCATCAGTAACTAATTTCTTTAATTATTAAACTCATTTGCTTCATTGTCAATCTCACCCTTGCCTGTGAACTAAGTTTTCTAGTTTATCATGGTTTTAAATGTGAAACGTACCAATATTTTAATAATTATTTTTGAAAATTTCTGGTGGCTTTTAATATAAGCAAACTTTAAAAAAACCCTGATATTTTTACACCAGCTATTGTACAAAAGTAAAAAATTGTTTAAAATGTTGTTTTTCTCTTGAATAGAATTTTCTAGGATTAGCCTCTTTCAACCAGATGTTCTTGTTTAAAAAGGTTTGTATTAAATCCAGTCAGCAGTTTGGTGTTCCATGTGTGAGATCACTTGCATCAGAGAGAAAATAAGAATCTGTTGCAAGTCCTGGTTTTCTTAGAAGATTAATGGGAAAAAAAAATAATTTAAAACAACACTGAAATATTTCCAGATAATGTGTAATTCCAGGATCATATCAAAAGTGTTGGTCTCTGCATATTTATTATAAAGTGGAATTGGTTAGCTAGGTCATATTTTAGTATTCTGATTAAGCCTGTACAAAAAGACTTTCTTCAAAGTAAATAATAAGGTCTTGCAGTGTGTGTGCACCAACCTGCTCTGTCCCACTCCTGTGTATCTCTTGATTCTCCTGCTACTGTGTTTATTGGCCCAACCTATTTTTACAGCTGGCATAGCTGTAAAAATTAGATGAGCTTTAAGGCCCAAGGAAGGACTTGTGTGCACAAAACTTGTCTCATTTTTTCAACTGTAATAGTTGATCTCAGAGAAAAATATTAAGTCCACCTATAAATCGTCTTGCCCATGTCCTTAGACCACCATTACAGCATGAACAAGCAAATAAAAAGTCTTTTCCACCTTTATTTGCAAGGGGTGGAACCCTGAGAATCAAAGGATTCTCATTACTCAAAATGATTCCCACCTCTTCAGAAGATAACTGAACAGACAGACTTTTCCTTCTTAGTTGTTCTCATGTAGTTAAGGTGACACAAACACCCCAAAGTACATGTAGTTATGGAAGAGTTTATAGTAATGCAGGTTCTGGCTGTGCCCCACCCAGCATAAGCTGCACTTCTATGTCCTTTGTTTACTCCTAAAGCCCTGTTTTTATGGATGTTTTTACTCATGTGGTTTGGGTATCTAAGCTTTCTGAAGAAGATCTGGTCGTAGCTTACATATGACTTTTTGCTTAAGATGTAGATAGATAAATTACTACTCTGACCACTAAAAGTGTGTACCATAAAAGTGGATAAAAAAGCCCAGTTTTTGCTAGTGTGAGGAACAATTTGTTGAACAAATGCACAGCTGAACTGTTGAATTTTAAATAGCGTTCCAATCCAGCTGCACACACTATTTGCCAGACGTATTATCATAGCAATACCAAATACCCTTGACTGTGAACAAAAGCATAGATACTGCTTTAGTAGCAACTCTCTTTTCTCTCTCCTTTTAGCAGGAGGTAAGGTCCTTGAAAGAAAAGATATTTTTCAAACATAAGCAACAGTTTATCTCCCTGTGAAAAGGGTGATTAAAGCTAATATGCTTTCTGGAAGGATTCTCAAGATGGACAGCTAAATTCATTCCTATTTCACCAGATCAAGTGGGCTTGTTTTGCATTGTTAATGTGAAGCCCGGCTGCAGAATAGAAATCACATTTGCACCATGTCTCTGAACATCAAGGCCTCTTTCCCAGGGTACCTAAGTATGCATTGAATTTGCAAATGTCAGGCAAAATATTAAAAAGGCATTTGCAAGTCCCTAAATCTGCAAGTTTTGCAGATAGTTGAGGGACTGCACTGCTTTCTTTAACAATAATGAGCACTCTGTCCCTGAATGTGTTCCCACACACGGAGGTTTGATTGCAGGGGAAGAGGAAAGGAAAACATTTTCCGTAACTGTCTTCAGGTAGATGGGTCTCTCTTCCCTCTCACAACAGGCAGCCAATTTAGAACCCTTTTTACACAAATAGCCAAGAAGCAACAGAGCTAAGGATTGCATTGTTTCAGTCTCTTCTGTGAAAAAAGCATAGTGTCTCAAGAAACAAATCTCCATAATCTGGCAGTCTGAAACTCCAGAAGCAGAGGAGAAGCACGAGAAGAACCCGGGCAACAGCTGCAGAGGACAGAGGATCGTGGTGCTAAGCAGCTGTTTGCTAACTCATCAGGGAGCACTGTGGCATGAGCTTACGTCAGAAAAGGGGAGAGTACAAAAATAGTTCATTACAGCATGGATTGCCCAGCATGTCCTAATATAACGGGCAGTCACTTCTGCTGTAGGAATTTAATGTCACATAAATTTCCAAGGAAAATAAAACTGTTATTAAAAGGGACTATATCCAAAAGCATGTGTCCTAGAGTTGTTTAAAGGTGAAAGTTCCAGCTCTTGTAATTTCCTAAAAACTCATCCTTTACAGGAAAGAGTACTAATTGTTTTGTTTTGTTTTTTGTTTTGTTTTGTTTTTTGTTTTGTTTTGTTTTTCCAAGAAAGTCCAGTTGCCAACAACACAAGCTAAGTTTCAGATTTGCTGGAGAGCAGAAGCTGAAGATGTCAAAGATCCCTTCACTCTTAGTTACAACTGGACAAACAATATACTGTCTTCATTTTGCCAGACAACATTAGCTCCTACTTCTGCTCTGAGCTGACTGCTGACTGTTCATTTAAATTAAATGTATCTTGCCATCACACTTTCTCGGTATTTATTTTGTGCTAGTGAATCTCAGTCACTGACAAGTGACCTGTGACAGCATAGGCAGCTGATCACTACCACATCTGTCAGAGAAAAAGGAGAGTTTTGGGTGGAAAGTGTTCTTCTCAGATGAGAAAGAACAAGATTTTCCTCACAGGGAAGCTTAGTTCAGAACAGGAAAATAAATTGTGACGTAATACCTGAGAAATCTGAAAGAAACAAGGTGAATGTACAGCTATGTAGTCTATACATTGTGCATGCAAAATATTGTCAAGCATTGTAGCTAGTTTTGTTCTTATGGTCAGTTTTGACATTTACTTGAAACCAAATAAAACATGTACTAAAAGATGTCATAGCAGATTTTTATCTCTTTGCTCAGTGAAATGTCTCCACAAATGAATAAGTTCTTCCTGAGGGCTGTAAGAGGCGATTGCACCAGATTTCCCTGGGCCAGTCCAGCTGCCTGCCCAGCATCATGCAGGAAAAGTCATAGCAGACATAAGCACGGAAAAAATCAGGAAAAAAGGTCTTTGTTGGTGATGCATTTGTGCATCTGTGCAAGTAAAGATAAGAGGTGGTCAGGTGTCCTGAACTTTCAGTTTCTTCACTGAATGAAACTGCATTTGCAGATTTTTCTCTGCAGAAATGCCTCTGATCTTGGACTTTTTCCTGCAGAGCTGGATGACAGATCGGTCTAGGGAGAGATGCAGAGGAGGGGGATGACTGAGTAATGGCATGGGTGCAAGATGGAGACAAATAAGCTCCTGTTTCCTCAGTTTCCTGTCCTATATCTGTCCAGCACCACGAGCCCTGGCTGTCCCTGCATACAGGGCTCCCCCATGGCCCAGGGCAACATGTCAGCCCCTGGCTGACACATGGTGCTGCAGCAGGGCTGGTCTCCAGTTCCCCACAGCCCTGACCAGCCATGGACCCCACAAAGCCGGGCCGCACAAAGCCAGGCCCACCTGCGTGACCTAAGCCCAGCCCCAGGGATATGCCAAGTGCCCAGCGCTGGGGCTGCCCTGGTGACCCCCAGGGCTGCTCCTATCTAGGGGTGGGACAGGCCCATGGGGAGCTCCTTAGGGAGCAAAACAGTTTTCTCCATGGTTCTTGCACCAGGAAAGGGTGTGTGCCTTCCTGTTTGATTCCCTGCTCCCACCTTGGTTGTCTCTAGCTAGGGACCCCTGCAGCAGGGAGGGTGCAGGAGCCCCTCTGGCAGAAGTCCCTCTCTGGCTCAGGCGGCTCCCCAGCACAGCCATCTCCCGGCTGGCTGCAGGAGCTGCCATGCTCCCTTGTCTGAGAATGATTCACAGCACGGGTAGGAGACCTGCTCGAGTGAAGTCATCCTGGGACAGGCTTTTTTTATGAACTAAATTTCTGGAAGTGAGCCCTTAGCCCAAGGTTTACCATCTGCCAGGAAGGTATTTATCATCTAACATGTCAGAGCACCAGCAGGTCTCTGGCTTTGGCTGCAGCTACTATAAAGATGCTTGAGGACCACTTGTGAGAGAAGAATAAGCAAGAAAAATGCAGTAAACATTGGGGATGCAGCTCTTGCAGCCCTTCTCGTGTTGCTTGTGTGGAAGCTTTGCTGGGATAAGGAGCTGCATGGCTGGTACAACTGGAGCACAAGTCTCAGGCCACGTGTCACAGGAGTGGCCATAAGACTGTGGATCTGTAGAGGAGACACTATGAGCAGTCATTACAATAATGTCAGCTCAGATACTTGTTATCAAACAGCTTTTTGAGGCACTACCGTCATATGCCTGCTTGCATTAGCAATGCTGATATTTATCATTGATATGGAATGAATATGCATCATTTATATGAATATTAACTATGTGTATTATTTATGTGTGTTTTACCTGAGGTGTTCTGAATATAGTTCAAACTTTGTTTTGCATCCAGTTGTCTGAATGCATTTCATAAAAACACCAGCTGTTATATTTTCTTTATTATGTAAACCTAACCCATCTATGCAGAGAAAGTAGTAGGAACTATGAGGCTTGTACTATTCTGGGTTATTTTTTTGCAATTCTGCTATTTGATGCCTTGCTAATTTTCCACATACTGTAAGATATAAAAGAACTACACTAAGGCAAAACCCTTTAGGTTAGACACGGGAAAGCCTTAGCAGTAAGGATAGTTGTTAGCTGCTTTCATGAGGAGGTTGTCCTGGGAGGTTTTTAACCTGTGGTTGATCAAGCAGCAGTCAGGAAGGATATGATAGAGTTGATTCTGTTTGAGGGAAGGGAGACCGATTAGGTGGCTCCTGGGGGCTCATTTCCACTTCAATTGGTATAGGAAAGGGCACAAATTTGGATGTGTGCATTACATTTCAAATTAAAGATTCAGTTGTTGGTATCCACATGCAGGAGAAAAAAATGTAGGAAGAAACAACTACAGGAGGAAATGAGCTCCAGGCCTGTGCCTCAAACCTTCCTCAAGGTAGAAAGCTATAGTGATCTTCAGTTTCAGAAGGAGTTAGGCCTGGACAACCAGCTGTTTATGACTATGAATAAGGGCATCATTCCTCTGAGTACACTCCATGAGAATACTCAGTCCTTTGGGTGGGTCTCATTCATATACCAGTATGTTCGGGTCATATAGACTAAAGCCTCTTATTTAGCAAGGTCATTTTAGTCAAGATGTTTTTCTAAAGCATTTTATTATCTGATAATTCATTATCCAGCTATTCTAAGTAAAGGGCTTTCAGCAATGCTGGGAGTATGCTGGTAATGCCTGGGGTACTGGTGCTGAGATGCTGGGTGTATGAGAGCCTGAGGCTGGAAAGCAGTGCTGGGTGGGAACCAGAGCCCAGTTTGGTGGATGCCAGCAGGATACAAACTCTCCCTCATCAGCTGCAGAACTGGCAGAGGCCAGGGATCAGGCCTAAACAAGTCTGACTTGCATTTCTCATCATAGCTGGGGGGGCAATCCAGCTGAAAACAACAGAGTTGTCAAGGTGAGACAAGTCCTGAAGTTGCAATTATGTTGTGAAAAGCAGGGGCAAACCAACTGTGCTTGGTGTGCCCCTGGGGCAGGGGAAGCTGTCACTTGAATGAAATGATGTTGCTTCTAGGCTCATACTTGAGAAAGGAGATTTCTGTGTGTTCCCAGAGTGATTTGGAAAAGGTTTTTCTTCTTTCTTTGAAGAGAGTTATTCTGATCAGTCTTCCTGGGGCAAGGATTCAGTGTGCTGTACTTTTCCCAAAGGAAACCGAAGTGCTCTAAGAGGTGACCCACAGCACTGAACTGCTGCCTGGCAGCTGAGCAGGGCATGTAGATATAACCAAGCTGGGTAATGGGCACAGTGCTGCAGGAACGTGAGTATTTCAAGAATCACAGAATATTCTGAGTTGGAAGGGACCCACAAGTATCATCGAGCCCAGCTCTTAAGTGAATGGGTCTGGAGTCCTGGAAATGCATTTCCTCTTTTCATGTCTGTGAGAGTATACCAGTGGAGAAGGAAGACAGAAGGTGCAAAAGCCGTTCTACTGAGAAAGAAGGATTATTGCTAATGGCTTATGGAGAGTTGCACTGTTTTGAGGAATAGAGAGAGCTGTTTTGAGGAATTGTTTAGGTGTCACAAATCTAATTCACAGAATGAGAAGAAAAAGGCAACAAAAACGATTACTGAGTTCAACCATCGTGGCATAAGAACATGTACAGATCTAAAATGTCTGTCAGATGTTTATCAAACCTGTTTCTGAAGCTTCCAGTCGTGAAGATCCAACAACCTCCCCAGGCAAAATTTCAGGTCTTCCCTGAGCCTCCTTTTCTCCCAGCTAAACACCCCCAGCTCCCTCAGCCACTCTTCACAGGACTTGTATCCCAGACCCTTCACCAACTCTGTTGCCCTTCTCTGGACTTGTTCCAGCACGTCAAGGTCTCCTTGTAGTGAAGGGCCCAGAACTGGGCACAGGACTTGAGGTGTGACCTCACCAGGGCTGAGTACAGGGTTATTAAAACCGATACAAGGCCTGTCTAAAAGCCCTCTGATTCCACTGACAGAATTTAGTGAATCAGTGGCTGGAAGCAGCACCGTGATTGACTGACAAGTCCTCTGTTCAATTCTTAAAGAAAATACACACTCCAAGCCAGTGCAGCAGAGCTGCAAGATGTTCTCTAGCAAAAGTATAGAATGAGCAAGCATGTATAAATCTCTCTCCAAGCTGAAAGTCTAATGAAAGTATTTCATAATTTGACACTGGACACTCAAATTCCTTTTTTTTTCCCCCATTAATGTGCAGCTCTTTATCTGTGTTTTTCAAAATTAATTTTAAGAACATTATTTTGAACTTACTCTCAATTGTTTTATCCATATTTATTTTTCTTTTCAATCAAGTCATTTCTTCTACTTCTAATTTTCATCATTTTGATGAAATCTGTGCTATTTTCTCAAAAATTATGTGGGTTTTTTTCTGCTCCAAAGGGGTATCTATTTTTCACTGCATCATAACCTTTATTATGTTTTTCAGTACCTTACAGTGATATTACATTTGGCTTTTTCCCCCTCACTCTTTCTCATTCTGTTTTTAATCTGTATTTCACACTTGCATGCTGCCTTCCCTACGTGGAGTATTGCATTGAGAAAATAAAGCTTTTGAACCTATTTACATAAATTCAAACCAATCAACTTAAAACCTGTTGTATTGAGGTAGGAAAGGAGAAAGAAAAGCAAAGCATATTTGCATACAACAAATTTCCATATGAGTTAGAGCTGCGGTATGAGCTATCTTGCGAACAAACATCACCAATGTATCCTGAGTGTGGACTGTCACTTTTGTTCATGCTGGGGATTTAATGTCACCCACTTTTTCCAAAAGCTATCGTCTGCTGCACCCTTCTGGACATTGTCAGCACAGCCCGTTCTCCAGAAAATCTCACACAACATAAAGTGGGAATACAGTATAGCTTTCATCAGCAAAGACGTGATTTTATTTGTTGCTAGTAGAACATAGGCATGAAAATCTCTCTGCTTTTGATTGTTCTAAGATATAAATTCAATCCAAGGGAAAAGACGTTTCCATGCTTTTGCTAGCAGATCTAGAGTGGTTTCAGACTTTGTATCTGTAGTCTATGGCATTTGCTGTCTGAGGACAGAGCAGGTAATGCTGTCAGTGACAGAAAAAGCGAGGCTTGGCTCCCCGTAGTTCCCTGCCCGTCAGTTCCTACTGCAACCTCTTGGTGATCTTATCTCTCTGCTGTATTAAACTGGGAAATCTTAAGGTCCTGCATGCCTTTCTACCTGCCTCCCCCAAATGGTTTTCTAGTCCTGTTTCTTCCCATTCATGTCCCCATAACGTCTCTTTGAGTTGCTCCTGGCTTCCATGAGGACAGCCTGTCTCTTCCACAGCCATGTGTCCCCAGGATTCATCTATGCATGTGCTGACATGCTGGTTGGAGGGTACAGACCTGCTGGCTAGCCAAGCAGAAATGAGTGGTGATTGCTTCCATCATGAGTGTCTTTGTGGAAATTTTGGGTTCTTTTCTCTGTCTAACCACCAATTTTCTGAAGCCTTGTAGTAACATCCTTGTAGGAATATCCCTCTGCCAGATATGGTACAGGTTGAACGATATGCTCAAACACTGGCTGTGGTGTTTGGGATGCAGATGCGCTGTGGATGTGTTGGCACATAGATGCAACTCACCACAAAACAGTTACCAAGACCTTGCTTTCCTACTGGTGTCACTCCAGCCTATTCTCCCTACAGTTTACACACTGGCTACCCACTGAGAGCCCCCTGCAGTGCCACAAAGCTGAGGCAAAAAGGCCACTTCCTCACTGCCTCCTCAGAAGCCCAACGTGCATTTCCCACTTGTGCCCTGGAGGCATGTGCCTTTTGACCACTGCCTTTACCCCAAGTGACTCCCAGCACAAAGGGGAATATGGAGGGCTCCCACCTTCCTCCCAGCTATCGTTCTCATCTGCCCTCCCAATCCCAGCTAAAGGCTACCCTGACTGGCCAGGCAAACCAGATGAAACTCCTGAAGGCACTATGGCTGGGAATGCCTGGCTTGCCTTAGCTGAGCCCCATGGGGTTGACAGACATGACAGAGGTTGCTGAAATGCATGGGGCACCCTGCACACACCCTGAGCTCTGGGCAGACTTGAGATATCCACGGCTTTGCCTGGAGGTCAAAGGCACAGCACATAGAGACCAAATTGAGTGCTGCCTCCCAAGTCATAAACAACAAAACTAAACCAGAAATGGAAAAAATCTGAGGGAAGTAATTTTCTTTCCTCCAGAAAGGGCATTGGAGGTTGTTAAAAACAATTCTGATACAGAGTTAGGATTATCAGGGTCTGCTTGGGGGGACTGACTTACACAAGAGCATAAATAGAAGCAGTTCCAATCTAAAGCAGTCCAAGTCTGTGACTGAAAATACTATTGGGACCTAAAGCTAAATATCCAGGACTATATAGAGTTAGATGTGTGGATTTCGTCTTGTTCCCATACTTTCCACCACTATGATCTTCATCTTTACCTTAGCAAAGTGATGCCAAGAAATACGAGGAAAAAAACACATGTCCCACAAAAGAAGAAAGTGCCTTCACATTTCCCAGTATGCAGTAGAAATTACTGAGACTGATTTGGTAATCCATCCAATTCAAGGTTGTTTTAATAGCTACACCATGGCAAGCGGGGGACAGCACGGGAGAATGATTAACTTAATCCTCCTGCCTTGTTTGTTTGATGCTGCCTCACTTCACTGTGTGTCAATAAAACTTTGTGCACTGACACACAACTTCCAGCATCCACCAGCTGGGCCAAAATGGGGATTAGCAAAGCTGCCTTTCTCTTTCTTTTCTTGTTCAGATCAGGTAAGAGTCCTTTGCCTTCTGCTTGCCTAGGTGAGACTGGAGCCAAACGCTTGCAAGCTCCATGTGGTGAAGGTAGGTCCCTAAATCAATGTGTCACTCATTTCCTGGACAATGATGGGTTTGTGCCTTGCTGGTCAGAAAGAGCTTATGTTTAATAGAGCAAGAGCTGTGGCTGCTGCAGGGTTGTGTTCATTAGCGACACCAGAAGAGCAGCAGCCTTAGTGTCTGCATGGGCAGCTCCTGGCTCTGGGGAAAGGTTTCCCATGTCCAGAAATGGGGGCACCCTTGGGAAGCAGCCTGTCAAGGGCTTGTACAAAACCCACAGCAGTCACTGAGAAGTCATCTCTAATTTCAGCAGGCTTTGGATCAAATGCTAAAGGTAAAGCTGTGTTTACTGCCAAGCATTGTCAAGCACAGTGATACTGATTTTCCTTTATGATGGAATATTTAAAACAAAATCAAAAATGAACAGGTTCCTTTATATTCCAGAAATTTCATATTCTCTGTTGCCAAACACTTAAAATAAAATGTTTTCCCTTGTTTTCCTAAGGGCAGTAGGTAGAAATTTCCTCTTCACTAACCTTTTCCAGGAATATGTTCAGAACTCATTTTTACAATTCCAAAAGAAGATAGGTATTCCACTAATGGTAATATATGAATTTTAAGCTTATCTGCAAATTCTGTAAATAAATATTCCATGTGTAGTATACATTTCAATCAGATTTCAATCAGATACCATACTCTCTTGTAGTTTGAAATTGTACATAATTGCATGGCACTTAAATGACTTTTTTAAAGTACTGATAAATACCTATCAGTACAGTTTTTATGAGTTTTTAATAGTTCAGACACATAAGGTCAGAATACCAGAGGCATATCATTGGATGATTGTGCCAGGTTATAAAAGACAACTAAGAAAGTGGGGGGTTTATTTGTTCATTGCTAGCAGCTCTAGCTGACTTGCTTGAAAGTGATGATCCACAACTGCCTTAAAAACCAATTATTATGTCTTCTGGGTTAGTACTGGTCAAATCTGGAAAGATGCATATGTAAAAGGAGAAATTCGTTTGTTCACATATACTTGAATATTCTGTTCAATTATCATGTACAAAGTCTGGGTTTATAAAGGTCTGAGCCAGACTAATCCATTCCCTGATGCATTTTAAATCTATTATAATTTTTTCTTAAGTTTACACTTTGCGTTTTTCATGCAACCAGCATCACCTTTTCCTTTCTATTATCTACTCTTCTGCCAATCTGTGTTGCCTTTTACCTTATGCATGTCATCCAAAATCCCATGTAATCATTCTTAAACAAACTGTAATAATTTTTTTTTCTTATAGTCACTGAAAAGGAATAGTATCCAAAGTAGAACTCTTTGAAGAAACACTGAGTTTTAAGATGAGTCAATAAAGTTTGGAAAGGAGTATTTTCCTGTCCTAGTCCCCTGGAACAGTGACCTCAGTTAACTTAGGAAAAAATTCAGGAGAGGAAGCACTTGTTTACTGAATCCATTGGGAGGAATTAGTACTCTAGACTACCTGTGCTCCACACAGTCCGGCTGTAACAGTAGGATTAGATATGGGAAGCCTCTGTCAGGGATTTCTTAAGACGTGGGTTTTATAGCATTGAGCCAACTCTGAAAAGAGACACAGAAGATGCCCTCAGGCAATTAATTATCTTACTTTCCATAGTGGCCCAAATACCTTCTATTTTGTGTAAATCTGCGTCATAGGGAGGTACGTGATGAATGGCCCGTATGTCATGGGAATTAATAACACTTGCAGTGAATAACACTTGCAGTGAATTCAGCCCTAATATGAGTGCATAAATGAAAGATTCATATTACCTGTGAGAATGAAGTACAAAGTTATGAACTTCCTGCATCTAATGATAATCTAGATTGAAAAAAAAGAAATAATTAAACCATATCACTTGTGCAACACTGTAATCTGATGCTGGAGATGGAAATAAACTCTTGTAGAAATTAGGAACAGAAACATAGAATCTTTATAGACATAAATAGAAAAGAAGTCAATTGGATGGCAAACTCCATTGTGAGCAGCAGTATTTTAGAGGTGTGTTAAATGTATTATCAGGTACATCATATAAATCTTGTGCACATGTAGTTTTCAGATATAATAATACTAATTGATTTACTAATTTAAAATCTTGGGTTAATTTGTTGCAACAGAAATGCAGCCTGACAATTTCATTACTCAGTCTGCTCAATCCATTACAATAAAACAATGGTGGCCGTCGTAAAAGGCTATATAGTAACTTTGTGATTGAGGTTTCTTGCTCTAGGGAAGGACATCTTGGAACAAACGACTAGCAGTGACCAATAAAACTGTAGGGATTGCACAACCCACATGACAGATCATAATCTCACATCCACCTCATTCATGCTTCTCCAAAACTTTGACACAGGTATCACTTCCCTTCATCTTTCTCTAATTGGTGTTGACATCACTTAGTCTCTCTCTCTGTTTCCCCTCACTCTTTGTTTCACATTTCTTGCTTTACCTTCAAATTCATGCATAACTGTGTTTCTGTAATTAAACGTAACATCTTTCCCACATGAA
>VYZQ01043473.1:173253-192708 GCA_013400655.1 Mystacornis crossleyi
AGAATGATGTATTAATTGAAACAAAATTATTCATAATAACTATAATAATAATAATAGAGACAATAATAACTGTAATGAAAACATGAGAGAGGGATAAAACCCAAGGAATACAAGTGATGCACAATACAATTGCTGACCAATGCCCAGACTGTCCCTGAGCAGCAATTAGTGGCTCCATCCAGTGTCTGTAATAAGTTTTTCTACAGATGAAATATCCCTGTGGCCAGTCCAGGACAGCTGTCCTGGCTGTGCTTCCACTCACCTTCTTGTGCACCTCCTCACTGGCAGAGAATGGGAAACTGCAAAGTCCTTGAGTTAGAGTAAGCACTACTTAGCAACAACCAAAATACCAGTGTGTTATCAACATTATTCTCATACTAAACCTAATACACAGCACTGTACCAGCTACTAAGAAGAAAATTAACTCTAAGCCAAAACTAGGATATTGACTAGGCCTGCAATGTAACAGTTACATCCCTCCTACAGCTTTCAGATCTGTACTGCTGAATTTTGCAGCAAATGCTCTTTCGTTAATACGTCCTGCAGCCTGTGTCATTTTACAGTGCATTCTGAAGGGTGTCTCTTCCATTTAGGTGAGCAAGAGGAAAACAGACAACATTTCTAGTATTTCTCTAGCTGTGTGCTATTGAAGTATGCAAATGTTATTATTATAGGAATTTTGCTTGTGGTGTGCTTTATGTTTTCGGGAGGGTGACCTTAGCTTGTACTGTTCACAGGCAGCTTTGCTTTGCAAAACGAGATAAACGAGGTTTTGCTCTGTCCTGTTCTGTTCCCTCCTTAATTAATAGTCCACACTGGTCAAAGTGGTATGACATTTCTGAAAGTACAGTGGAGCTTTGCATGGGTTACTTATTTTGCAAAGGAAGGTGGAAGGGTTGAACAAAAGACACATTCCTAAATTGAGTTGTATGCTTTTACATGCAGCAGAAAAACTGTACCTGTAGCAATGTCCTTGAAAGCAAAAGTTGCTCTTTCAGTCTAATGGGCTGTTGAAATATGCTTCTCTCATGAAAGTGCTTACTGATACCAATTTAGCAAAAACCTTGAAGTCTTTCCAGATATTCGCAATATGTTACAGAAGATTTTTAGCCTGAAGTTCCTTGATATGAATATGTAATCGTCCTGAATTTATGAATGGAAGTGTCAAAAATCGTTAACTTTGTGGTGTATTTACTTTGGGAAACATAGATAACTGTGAGGTAAGAATAATCTAACTTTGAGTATAAGCAGGTCAATGCACATAATTTGGACTTTCAAGGCTCAGAAGTAGTTTCAGAAGCTCAACAATTCTGCATCAAGCCCAAGAACTGAGGTATACACAGCTTCTTTTTCTTAAGTCACGCAGTCAACCAGAATAGGAGGAAAACTGTGCAGGGTAATATCCTACTCATATTAGCCCAGTGCTGTGAATACCCCCCTCAACTGAAGGAAAGTCTGTAATATACTGCCTGGACTTAGAGGCTGTGGGCAGTGCGTCCATTGATAGACTTAAAAATCACTAGACATAGGCATTCATATCCTGCTCTGCCTGGATTTTAAGGAACAGCATTAAAACAGGTAAATTAATTTTGTCCAGATCAAGTAGATCAGGAATGTGGAAAATTCGGAAACTTCCATTTTTGTGTGTGTAACTGACCTCACAGTGATCTAGGGATGTACCCACATCCATGACTGGTGAATTTTCAGACAAAGAGCATGGCCTGGATGCTTAGAAACAACTTTTTTCCCCCCCAATTCTTTTACTCCAGCAGGTCTAATAAAACACTTTCTCTCTCTAGAGTCCTTGTGTCAGTCACATTTTGAGGCCTTTGGAGCTACAATATTACTCCTGCCAGTATTTTGCTATTTGCATGCTTAGTGTCTCTATTACTAGAGGAATCACTTTATACTCTCTTTTCCTCCCTAGGCTGAAGTTGGAGGACCTCTGGTCTGCCAAGAGAAGGACAGATTTGTTCAATATGGAGTCACCTCTTGCGGACTGGGCTGTACCCAGCCATCAAAGCCTGGTTTTGTCCGAATTCCTAGTTTTGTTTCTTGGATCAAGAATGCAATGGCTTCCCACTGAATCTGGATGCAGGATTTTCCGGAACTAACTTTTCCGGAAAGCAGTCCCTGTGTCAGAAACAACATTCCAAGTCTGGTTTTACAACTGGTTTTACAAATTACATAATAATTCACAGGAATCTTGAATAAATACAACTACTGGCTGAGTGTAAGTAGCGATTGCAAAGCAATAGCCAAGCTGACCAATTGCTACTGTCTGTCAGTGTTCTTGTTGTACCTGTGTGAGTCAACCCTGTTGCATGTGGCAGCAGCTGTAAGGCTCCTACTTCACTCCTGTTACACTCCAAATACTTCAATCCAGGAGTTAAACTGAAGGTTCCTTTACTCTAACTGGCACAAAGAGAAATCCCAACCTGATATTCTCAAAAGGTGAAAAATCACACAAAAGTTTACTGGCAAAAATATAGAAAATCAGGGGACTTTGGCAAAAAGATTAAATACGACACCATATTCAACACAAAACCACTTATCATAGCATTACTTAGCATTAATTTAGTACTTAGCATTTACTTAGCCCATTTCACCTAGAAACCTTTAAACCTCTGAGATGTTATGCTACCCACAAAGTTTCATGAAAAGAGAACTAGGATAAGAAAGAGAGAAAGACAGAAGAGAGAGAAAAACACACATAGCACTACCAACTCCTAGGATTCCATTGTGGATGAGATAGGAACTCCACGAAACTGGCAGGGTCAAGACCACGTGCTCACCTCGTGCTCCATCTTTAAGTCTCTGGGCCCCCATGGGCCTTCCCCCTTAGGAGAGACTTCCAGTCGCTTGGCCAATCAGGGGCTGGGTTAGCCCCCNAATCGGGGGCGGAGTGTGCACCCCCCCCCCCACACTGATTGATTGATTGATTGATTGATAGCTCTGCCAGGGCTCGGGGGTCTGCGGGCAGGGTAGGGCGCTGCCTCACCTAGGAGCACACAAGTAGGCATTCCAAGCACCCCAAAAAATGGCTCAAGACACTAAACTTATCCAGTCTCTGACAACCATCCTGTCTCAAGATGCCAGCCGGGACCACTGCACTGGGACCTTTCCTCTTCTGGTCTAATCAGGGTACCCTTCCTCTCCTGGTCCAATCTAGCAGACAGAGTAGAAAGGAAAGAAGAGGAAAGAATAATGGGCAATTGCTATACCAATAAAACCTAGCTAATATCTTCTTATGTAGTTCATTCCCCTCACCACCCTGTGAGTCCAAAGTCTGCAGGACAATCAGGCTCTGGGGGGCAGGAATTCATGCAGCAGTCTTTCAGCACCCAAAGAATCCGGCAGATTATCCACGATGTCCCACGTCCCTGGTGGCAGCACTTCCCTTCTGTGAGGTTTAGCATTCTCTAACATTAGATAATTTACACAACTATTTGTGATACTTGTTGGACTTGTAAGCCGAGTTCCAAAAAACTCTTGGTGAATCCAATTTAGGGCACCTTGCCTTTTGGACTCCACAGTCTTACATGTCCAGGTATTCCCACAACCCAAACAAATACCCATGTCCCAGATCACCACCCTTATCCCTCCCACCAGCCAGGTTTCAGGGAGATTCCCAGAACCCGTACTCAGGGAGAGAGAAAAGGTCAGTGGACATCATGGGAAAAGACATACAGTACAATTCTACTAACTAAAATCATCTGGATTGCCTCAGGGATGGGAGTCAAAGATAACACTCATTCATTCCAATCTCCTCAGCATATCATTTTCGGGGTCATGATTTCAGGCCAAAAACCTTCTCAGCTTAACCAAACCCTTCAGTGGTTCTCCAACCTAAATCTTTCTTTTAATCTTTCCCTTCAGCACCACAATTATACTTCACACATTCCTTACTACATTCACACATTCCATTACTACACGCACTTCCCTTGGTAATTGTATGCTTTGCCCTGAAGAGATAGGAAGAGGTCCACAGATTAGTTTCAATAATGAGTTCCCAAAACTAAACTGAGGGAGGAACCTTTCCCACCCACTATGGCAACCAGTGAGAAAATATTAATATCTTCAAATACTGCCGGCAAACTTATATAAACATATATGAATATGAACATTAGCAATAAGAGTCAGAAATAAGATAATTACTAATGAAGTGATCCAGTACTTTAAAAATACAGACAAGTACTCTCGGTATTATGTAAGTTAACAAGTTGGAGTAGCCAGCCATATTATGAGACCTCTTCATTTTGTAAAACAAGGTTTTGAATGGAACTACGTATTTTGGAACTATACAGCTCTAGGGACACTGGAACTTGAAAAGGCATTGCAAGGGCACCATGGCAGGGTACCAACATTGCCAGCTCCACGCATTCTAAGCTGTGCCACCCATGGTGATGAGGACCACTGCTACAGTGTGCAGCTGACATTAGGGTTCGGGTTAGGGTTGAGAGAATAAAACAGCTTCCAGCTCCAGGGACACTGGGGCTAGAAAAGGCATTGCAAGGGCATCACAGCAGGGTACCGAGATTGCTCACTCCACACTCTTTTCTTCCATTCTATTGTTACACCATGGATACTGACATATACAGAGTTAAACTGAAGTTCCTTTACTCTTGTTGGTGCAAAGACATTTCCCAACCAGATTTTCTCCAGAGTTCACAAATACACAAAAGTTTACTGGCAAAAATTCAAAAAATTAAGGAACTTTGGCAAAATATTAAACACAACAAGAAGAACAGAAAGAGAGAGAAAGACAGAATGCCAGAAGAGATATGGAAAAAACACTACCAGCTCCTGGGTTCCCAGGTAGAGCCCAAGAGAAGGCAGAGTCCAGACAATGGCCACCTCCTGGTTGTCTCTGACAACCACCCCATATCTCAAGACAATCGACCGGAACCACTGCACTGGGACCTTTCCTCTCCTGCTCCTATCCCACAGATAGAGCAGAATGGAAGGAAAAGGAAAGCATGATGAAATTCCTATAAAGGGCAGCTGCTATTCATAAATCTAGTTAATACCCCTTTATGTAGTTCATTCCCCCCCAGCACTTCAAGAGTCCAAAGACTGCAGGACAATCAGGCTCTGGGGGGCAGGAATTCATGCAGCAGTCTTTCAGCACCCAAAGAGTCCAGCAGATCATCCATGATTTCCAGTGTGTTTTTGAAGGCGGCACCCTCCTTCTGTGAAGTTTAACGTTCTCTAACAATAGATAATTTACACAACTATTTTTGATACTTGGACTTCTAAGCTGGACTCCAAAATAGCTTGACAATTTCAGTTTAGGCCACCTTGCCTTTTGGAGTCCATAATCTTACATGTCCAGGTATCCCCACAACCCAAATATCATATAAACTTACACAAACATATGTGAATATAAACATAGTAATAACAACAGTCAAAAATGTGACAATTATTAATGACATTTACCTAGTTTTTAATAACACTGATGAGTATTCTCAGTTTTGTGTAGGCAAAACCAGTTGGAGTAGCCAGTCACCCTTTGAGACCTTTTCACTTTTAATTTGTTAAGTAACCGATTATCAGTGTGATGTTAGAGTGGTCCTCAGTGAAAAAGACAGCCCTCTCTTTTACTTACTTACTTATTCTTTTGGCATACGAAGCCATACTTGCTATTACAATTCATACAAGCTCTTTCTGGGATAGCTGACTAACCCAGGAACAAATAACAGTGTTGGTATACTGGGAACACTGTTCTGGAAACGCAAGACTTTATCATAAAATATATTAAATAGTTCATGCCTTTGTATTTTGTTTCCAAAATACCACAGCTTCCAGTGCAGTTCCTCTGTGTTCTTCTTTGCTTACAGCTGACTTTATTCACATCTGGACGTACACCCAGTCTCTTGGCTGAAGAGGGTATATACTAAAACAACAAACTTGCAAAATGGTAAAAGTTTTTCCTGCAGCAGCAGTACCACCCCTGGCCTCTAGGGGCAGGTAAGGGTTAATATTCACTGCCACCAGGAGGCAGTGCACGAGCATTATGCAAAATTTCATTGAAAATTCGGGGAAACTAAATTTCCATCCATTTTCAGTGAGGTTTTGGGGCTATTCGAATTTTCCCCCCACTCCCAGTTCACCTTTTGGGGGTGGTTCTGAGAGTTTTTTGTCTTGGGCCTGATCCTTAAATTTTGGAATGAATAACAATAATTTGGGAGAAGGCCAACAGGGTATCAGATCCTTCTTAGGCATTGTTAGGAAGCCTGCCACTTCACACATTCTCCCAGAATTTTTATGACATGTTGGAGCGGGGAGAGGGATCAGTTCTCTGCCCCCTAACAAGTTTGAGCTTTTCATGCAACATTATGAAACAGTATGGTTAAAAGGCCAGAGTCTTTTACCATGTGCTTTCTCTTCAGAAAGTTTTATTTCATTACCCAGAAAAATTTTCAAAAGAGTCTCTGTCCTTTGTAACTTAATCAATTCTGTTGCAGGATGTGGTATTATCACCTTCAGCTCCGCGTTTTGATACACTAATTCCTTAACAAAGGGGCAGGGCTGAGTGTGAGTGTCCAAAGGCACATAATGACAATAAAATCAATAATGATAAACCAACCACATGCTAAAAAATTCCTACATGCTGTTTGAATGAAAATAGCTTGGACAGTGGCCATGGACACCTAAAATGCAACTGGGCATAGAAGCTTTGACCATCCCAAACTGCTCAGTAATGTCGAGCTTCACATGGCACCTCACAGTGAGAGCCACTGAGTAATAATGGCAACGTGACAATTGTTCATGGCAGAAGGCAGTAATGGTGTTCCTTCACGTGTGAAATATTTGCATCCATGACTCATCCTGATGGCAATGGGGTTGTTCAAATCCAAACTCATGTCTTCAAGCCAGGGAAGTCACAGAAGTTGCAGCAGAAAGGACACCCGGGCACGTGCAGTCTCAGGGCTGCTGCACTGTGCTGGAAGGAGAGGCAGGCAGGCTGCACAGTACTGAGGGGTTGCAGCATAAAACAACAAAAGGGGAGCAAGTTCGCACCAAGAGGTAGTAATCACCAGCTCTAGTAGCTGGCTGGATAATCAGAGGTAACTGTTTATGTGGAAGAATTCAGTAAATATTTCATTTTGAACCATTGTTGACTCCCTGAATGTGGAGGTCTTGGGAGTGTTTCACATGCTTTTTGCTGTGGAGACTGGATTCATAAACATTGGCAAATAACTGAAAGCACATACATGAGTCACTACTGAGGCACATTACAAATTTTTGATTTAATAACAATTTGATTTAGGAAACCCACAGGGTTATTGAGGATTTTATGCAGTGTAAATGCTTCTTTTACTATGTACTTGCCTGGAAACATAAGTTGTCAACAGCTAGAAAAAAAATATCTAGAAAGCTGTGTTTCATTTTTGTTCCTCCTACTCCTGTAATTCTCTCTTTTATTTACAAGGCTTCCACTGACATATTTTATTTGAAAGCTTAATAACAGGGACAGTGTAGTGGAAAAGACTCTTTAACTAGAGGCTTCTGAGAGGCAGAACAAAGTAAAAGAAGCATGAATATCAGTCTTTGTTGACTGGAAGCAGATAAAATCCTGATGACAGTCTCCCTGCCACTGCTTTGCCACTTGTGGAAGCAAGGAGAATAGTCCTTAGTTAAATACATGTTACTGTTGAAAATGTAAAAGGCAAAATAATGAGCATAGTGCAGAACGTGTCAGTGATTCACTTTCCTCTTTCATGTATGTATTCTTAATTCCATACTGCTCTTCTGCTCATTTTCCTCTGACTTAATACTCCTTAGGCTTTGAACTCTCATTTTCCCAAGCTGTCAAATTCCTATGAAGGAGAAGCCTTCATCCAGGAAGATCTCACCAACCACGAGGAAAATGAAATCTATGCCCCCGAACTAAAACATAGCATTGATTTCTGTAGAAAATTAAAAACTGAAGTTTTCCTTTATGTCTTGGCTGCTGCAAATCATGGGTGCACATGGAATACAGGCAAGTGATACACAGGTTGCAAGGGACACCTGGAGGTGAGCTCACCCCAACACCTGCCCAGAGCAGGTTCAGGTATGTCAGATTGCTCAGTGCCTTGTTCCTGTCAAATTTGGAATGCCCCCAAGGATGAAAATCCCACACCCCCTCTGGAGCCCTGTCCCAGTGTCTGAGTACCTCCATGGAGGAATAATTTCTCCTCATATCTAACCCTCACTTCTCTGGTTGCAATTTGTGTCCTTGCCTTCTGTCCTTCAACTGATGCTCCTCCAGGATTATTCTGGGTCCATTTTCCCTCAGCTTTTCACTGGTTAGCTGTAGGCAGCAATAAGATCCAACCCTTTCCTCTCCCGGATGAAGAAGCCTCTTCACCTTCCTCATACGCCACATGCCGCAGCCCCCCAGCAGCTTGGTGGCCCTGCACCTCCAAGGCTGGGCCCACTCCAGTCTGTCTTCTACCAGCAAGGCCAGAAGTGGCCGTGGCAATCCATGTGTCGAACAAGCGCTGAAGAGAGTGAAGAATCCCTTCCCTCAGGCTGCTGGCTGAAGTTCCCGCTGTAGGGCCCTGTATGGACTGTATAACCCAGCTGGCCTTTGCCATAAGGACACGGGGTTGTCACAGCCTGAGCCGAGGACCTCAGGCCAGCCCCTGCAGGGTTGCTTTCTGTGCATTTGGCATCC
Organism: Mystacornis crossleyi; assembly: GCA_013400655.1. Lineage (NCBI taxonomy): Eukaryota > Metazoa > Chordata > Aves > Passeriformes > Timaliidae > Mystacornis > Mystacornis crossleyi. Next base: position 181,919 of record VYZQ01043473.1, read on the forward strand.
AGTCTGTGCTGGTGCGCAGGGCTGTTCCTGCTGCGTGCAGGACTTGGCCTTTGCCTCTGTGGAACTCAGTTTGCAGCTGCACACTCAGGCAATAGGTGGCACTGATGGACGACGTAGTTTGCGTTGTCCCCGAGAAAACGTCACTGCGGAACTGAAAGCCAGCAGAGGAGAAACTGGGATTGTGTCCTCACTCGGAGCAGCGGCCAGGCAAAGACAAGCAGACATGTGGCGGGAGATCCTTCCAAACGCATGGTGAGATCTATTCGGCACGGGGAGGAGGGACTGCAGACTGGGCTCCCTGGGGTTGGGGCTGGGAGAAAGCCCCGGGAGGCTCACCAGGCCATCAGAGAGTATGAGCAGGCAGCTGAGTTCTCCTGAGCATGAGTGCGGAAGAGGTGTTCATCAGTTGAGCCTTGTTTTGTGCCGCTCAGAGAGCTGCTTTTGGGACAGGCTTGCTTTGTTAGCAGTGCAGGGTTTGTGGTGTTGCTTTGATAACTGGTTTCACTCCTCTGCTCACTTGAGCTCCAGGACGTAAGTGCAGTGGGATATTCCTACCTGTTGCATAAGCTATTTGTTCTTAGGAGTCCTGTTCTTCCATGGCTGGAAGCGATTTAAGGAAAAAATACCCACATAGGCTGTCTCAGCAATTGTTACCAAATTGCCTTGGAGGTGACTGGCATATCGAGCACAGGCTCCAGGTTTTGCGTTGCAGGGAGCAGAGGGAAACAATTCTAGATGATAACAAACACCCTGTGGACTTGGTTTTTCATGGATTATCAAGTCTTTCTCTTTTTTGGCATTTGTTTTGGTTTGTTTTGTCAAAGTACTATAATTACGACACCAAAGAACTCCCTAATGTAGCTGCATTCCATAAGGCAGAGTAATAAGACTTTCTCTTGTCACTTCCGTTGTTGATAGATTTTAGATTGTGCTTTTGTACCAGACTGTACCAGTCTTAAAGAGAGTCAAGGAGAATACTTTCTTTTTCTAGCAGGCAGGGGAGACCTAAAGGCTTAATATCCAGTCAGGAGTAGCTAGAAGTGTCAAAGGTATAGCAGCTCATTAAACTCTGAACAGGGTGGGGTCCCACAATACTCTTCTGGTGCTTGCAGCACAATGGGCGCCACATGGCTGGCAGCAGAGTAACCCTGGAGCTCAGAATTGCCCTGCCAAGGCTGTGCACCTATTGCTACACAGCAGTCAAAATAAACAATTTTCCTGGCTGAAGTTACACAGCTGCTCACTGGATGAAACACTGCAAGGACATCTACAGTTGTTTACTGCCTTTTATCTAAATTGTGCTGAAGGAGGGAATATCACGGCAACAAATGATCTAGCTAAAGCACAGCCCAGAAACACCGTCTCTTTGTACAGAGGCAGTGCTTTGTGAGCCCCTCTCTGTCCATCCTATCCAAAGAGTTGGAGAAATAATGGCAGATGTTGCTAGGTGGCTAAACAGCTTGTGATCACATGCCTGGGCAATGAGTGGTGCTGGCAGGGGACATTCTTTGCACCATCCACAGGCTTGGTATGGGACAACACTATCAGACTATAAAGGATCTTTGTGTTTTTTCCCCCTTTTGTAGGGAGAGCGTCTTGTCCCGGATCAGGTGAGTGAAAGAGCTGTTCTATGCTGAGACCTCCTCTTTTGGTAAGTGCCCTGGCTGGGGCACAGCATCGTCCCTTCCATACTCTGGATGACAACAGCAACAAAATCTTCATTTGCAGCCCCCTACAGGAGCCCCAGACACCTCTACTAATCCTCAGGGGAAGCTGGAGAACTTGAAGCATAGGTCAGAGGGTGGGAAGTTACACTACATTTAGGACTGCATGTCTGTCAAGTCCAGCTTCTGGTAATTTAGTTCCCACACCTCAAGTCTGGGACCTTGCTGCTTAGACCAGAAACAGGGGCGTCAGCAGACACACCTTCCTGGAAAGCTGTGGGCGAGAGCCAGGATTGCCCTAACAGATGATTGAATCTGTAGGGGAGCTGTGTATGAAGCACGGGCAAGAAGAGCATGTCCAGCACATCCAGCTCTCTTCAGCAGCTGAAGACAAAATTTTATCTCTCTTCCTGCTCCTCAGCCCACTCTGCCTGTGCAGGTTTTGTTGCTGAACAAGTCCAGCTGCTACTGTCTCATTCACTGCAGTACCTGCCTCAAAGTAGATTGGCCCATATCCTATTGAACCTTGTCTCCCTGGGCACCCTGGTTCACAAGGAAAGGGAGAAGGAAGCCTTGTCATCAGCAAGTCCTGATCAGCAAGGACTTGAGACCCCTAAGAAGCCTTCATAGATAGAACCCTGTCCCAAATCTTGCCCATGATCTTCAAAAATAACAGACGCGCCCAGTCCCTGCTGACTGCCTGGGATTTGTAGGCATTTGTCCCTGCTCAGTCCCAATGTGCATACAAGCCTCAGCACAGTCCCTTTGCCTTTGACACTGCTGTTGTTGAACACAAACAATTTCATGCCTTCCCAGGTCTTTTGAATATTCTCAGAAAAATGCCGTGCTGGTCCCTGCAGCTGCACTGGGGGTTGGAGGGATGCTGCTTTACTGGCTCAGATCTGGACGCAAGATCAAGACTATTGACATGGGCGATGGGTGGTGGGGCTCAGGTGAAAGACCCTTCAAAGGGAAAGAAGATGAAAGCATCCGTCCCTTCAAGATTGAAACATCTGACAAAGAAATCGAGGTACTGCTGGCTGGGGGTAAGGAGGGGCAGAAAGCTGCAAGGGGGAGGCAGTCCATCACCCACCTCACTGCTTCAAGGTCATGTCTTGGCAGTGACAGCAGGGCACTTCCATGCACCAGGGCAGCTACCCAGCTCCATTAGATGATGCTCTGGCTCACCATCCTATATGAATGGAATTTGAGCTCTGGTCCATTGCAATGTCCCTCAGAGACTTTCTGAGACAACAGCCCCTCTGTGCAAGCTGAGGCTTCTGCAGAAAGGCCATGCTTTGTGCAGCAGACTTTGACAGTGGTCTGTGTATGGTGGAGTAGGGCAGGAGGGCATTGGGACAGCAGTGACACCAGTAGGGCAGGACTGAGGGGCTTCCACAGAGGTAAGGGCTGTAAGGCTGAAGAGGGATAGGGCCTGGCTTGAGTCATAGCTCCTCTGTCTCTGCATGTGTGACCCTAATTATGTGGCCAAGTAGCAGCCAGCAGCTCAAGGTGAGATTCTTATGCTCCCAGCCAGCAGTGCTGCCAAGCTCCTAGTGCTAAAAACCCTGGAGTTAGCAACAATCCAAGAGAAGGACCCAGTACTCCTGGGTGCCCATGGGGGACTTGTAACCTGTAGAAAAATGTATTCCCCACATAAACAATTCAGGCGGTCATGCAGAGTGTGGCACTTCTTCAGGAGGGCTTGTGGTGTCCCTTGTGGAGGGCTTGTGGAGAGCAATACAAAAGCCAGCAGAGCCTGTCTGTGCCTGCTCTGGCATAAGGCACATGCCAGCAGCTGGCCAGCCTGGCAAGAAGGGCTCCCTTCCACAGGATCTACACCGGCGCCTGGATCACTTCCGCTTCACGCCGCACGTGGAAGGGGCCGCCTTCCACTACGGCTTCAACTCCAGCTACCTGCAGAAGGTGGTGGCCTACTGGAGGAATCAGTTTGACTGGCGCAAGCAAGTGGAAGTGCTGAACAAATACCCCCACTTCCACACTACCATTGAAGGTGAGAGGGCCTCTGTGGCGTGAGCAAGTCTCACTTGGAAATGCACAGTGAGAAGGGGGAGATGTAAGAAGTGACAATATTTGAGTAACTGAATGCATAACAGCTTAGTGATATGAGTGAAATATCACTGGTGGAGCCTCTATTATCAATAACCTTATAGGGATTAAGACCATTACACAGTGTAAGTAAGATGAGGTCTGCTTCAAGATGAGCTTCATCTGGATCTGAACCCATGCTAAGTAATGACGAGATGCTCTTTAGCAATTGCCTTGAAGCCACCTTTGGAAACTGTGGAATTTAGCCAGACTGAGGCTGGAATGTTCCTCCCCACCACCCAGTAGTTTAGCCAGGTGAGCTTAGCCAGACTTTACATAAGAGATCTTCTTATTGGATGGAAGTTAAGACTTCCATCATGCCCTTTTTCATGTTTCTCTTTTAATTACTGTAATGTTCTTGCATGTATCTTACCCACATTATGCTATCCAATCAAGTGCAGCTCTACTTCTATACTCTGAGACCAGTTTCTCAGGAGATGGATGCTAATGTCCTGTGGCACCAGTATCTGGGGCTGAGGTCAGTATCTCCGTCTTTGTGTAAAAGATGAGACATAAATACCATACCAGGCATCCCCTTTCAGCCAGGCACCTTCTTGCAGTGGGCCCATTGTAGAACTTCTGCTCCAGATGCTAATTACAGTTTTGCCACCCTCCTCCTTCCGAGTCCAGAGCAGAAACTGTGATGGTCCCAGAGCTTTAATTTTTCTTTCTTGGATGTGTGGCAGGGATTGATATCCATTTTATCCATGTGAAGCCATCCTATGTTCCTCATGGTCGAGCTGTTCAACCTCTGCTGATGGTCCATGGCTGGCCTGGCTCCTTCTACGAGTTCTACAAGATCATCCCTCTGCTCACGGAGCCAGCCAGGCACGGCCTGAATGAGGGTGATGTGGTGTTTGAGGTCATCTGCCCATCCATCCCAGGTTACGGCTTCTCAGAGGCCCCTCACCAGAAAGGTAAGCAATGAAAAGACTCTGTTGGAATTGCAGATTTTGGAGTAAGACTTCAACCATCCCTGGCACCCCTGGGCACAGCAGTTTGTGAATGCAGATGCCTGGCTCTTCACTACGGCCCATGTGGCTGAGGCTCTGGGTCTGGCTGTGAAGAGTTGGAACACAATGGTAACTAGAAGTCAACTCTGCTTTCCACTGAATTTCTTTCATCTTGTGTTCACTTTCTTTCCAAGGAGTGAGGCAGAGCAGCATTGTACACTGTGCCTTCCCACATTCCCACACATGTGCCTCGGTCAGGTCACAGTCTTTTGCCAGGGAAGGTACACTAGGACAAACAGATCTCCTGAGGGGTTTTTTTACCTACAGGCTTTGACTCCGTTGCAACAGCTCGGATATTTCATAAGCTGATGAACAGACTGGGCTTCAAGGAATACTACGTACAGGGAGGAGACTGGGGATCTCTTATTACCACAAACATGGCCCAGATGCTGCCACAGTAAGTAGCAACAGAAATCAGTGCAGAAAAGCTGCCTCCAGTTCCTACCCTACCTTCTCGCTCCACATTCCTGCCTTCTGTTTGCCTAGACTCTCATCCCCTTCTGCCTTTTTTCCTTCAGGGATAACCCAACCCAGCACGTTCAATTGCATTCATATGCTTTGTATTGAAATTTTTTTTTTGAATCATTATGAACCTGAAGGGCTTTGTGTATTTGATTCAGTCTAGTGCTTCTCTCACAGCTGCAGTCAGACTTGTTTTCTAGAAAACTTGGAGACAGAAAATTCCTTGAATTAACCTTCTATTCCGTAACTTTTAGATCTGTGAAAGGCCTTCATCTGAATGCTGTTCTCGTTGGCAAACAAGGTTTGGGAAGGATGATTTGCATAATGCTTGGGGCTTATGTACCATGGCTTGTAGGCCTCAGTAGGGAAGATGCTCGACGTTTCTACCCTTTCATGCAGAAGAACGTTTATGACGTCCTGAGAGAGTCTGGATACTTACACATCCAAGCCACCAAACCAGACACTGCAGGTAATGCACCTTCTCTTATCCCTGTGAACATGGTACACTAAGCACTCACGGTACATGAAAACAAAGGCCAACCAAATTTGAGAAGCAATGAGTTCTGGTGACTGAGTGCAAGACCCAAGTGGGCAATGAGTTCAGGGGGACAAGAACTGTCTAAAAGGAAACTAAAAGGAACCACTCAAAAAAGATGGAGATTTCAAGTATCACTTTCCAAGATCTTTTAAACAGCATGCCACTTCTCTTGGGCAAGAACCCCTTTCCAAAGAGTCTCTTAAAGTAAAACACAGGGTCCTGGAATTGAAGCTTCAAGAAGTAAATGTGATTGAAAACAAGAAAAATATCACAAGCAAGTAGTGCAGTGTGGAAATTGTGGAAAGGTAGACACAGCTCAAACACCCGAAAAACCAGAATGCTGACATCCTGGGGCCAGTGGATAAGGACTGTGAAGAAACATATGGCCATTTCATAATGCTTAAAGGAATTCTTTGCATCAGTCCCCACTAGAGAGGGATTCTGGGGTATTGCTTTATTGAAATAATCCCTCATCAGGAAAGACAGCAAGGCTACATAAGGCTGGTGGCAGATGTGGAGACCAGAGAACAACCAACCTCCCATCCTGGCAATTCACTGAAAGAATAGAATTCTAGAATGTCAGCTAATGCCTAGACTATTGCTGGAAGTGATCGCAAACCCAAAGAAATAAAGGGAAATAGACATACCAGGTGGAAGGGAGTTACGGTGATGGTGTTTCTGTTTGTCTGGGTCTTTTTAAGGGCCAAAAGGTGAAGGTATCCACAGAAAAATGAACATTAGTATCTCTAATCCATGATGAAAAATCTGACAGAATTGTTTAAACAAGAATTGATTAACAGGGGATAATATCACAGGGAAATCGTGCTTCAATAATCAGAGCTCGGGCAGAGTTAAACAGCTGTAGATCCACTAATAGAACTTTATTCCAAAAATATTTTGTTGAGGCTCCTCTCCCAGCGTTCGTAAGAAATTGAACTGCCTTAAGAAAAGGATTAAAACTAATTAACCTGAGAATCCAAGTATAGGAATAAATATGCAAGTTCCAGGGGAGGAAGATTATCACAAAAATCTGTTCTGCCACCTACAGACTTCAACAAGATCCTAACTTCATGAATAACAGTTAATGATTAGGTCTAAGATTGGCAGCTATCCAAGCTTTAGTTTATAAGTGACTGGTTGATAAAACCAGCCAATAAAAACTGATATCAACACAGTCCAAAGCAGTTTAAGTGGAGGAAGAAAATCACAATGGGCTTGAGTTTCACTGCTGCCATATGAAAGAATCCATGGGTCAAGGGTAATTCTTTCAAACATCAGCCAGGTCAGAGGTTAAGGCAATTTTGCAAACTCTTAAAAAAGTGAAAAGTAAAAGCACGGAATCCATGGTATTCATGATATTCTGAATCAGTTGCATTCCTGTTAGCCCTGTTTCATAAATATATTTTAGAATCAGAAGAATACATCCCATCCTAAGCAGGACAGAGCTTCCAAATATTGTATCTGAAATTTCTTTTCAGAGTGTCATCTCTTTACATCTGAATTTGCTCCTTCTGCCACCCATCACCAAGAAGCCAGTGGGACTTCTTAGCTCTCAGCTTCTTTTGTATAGGAATTACCTGAGTTTGTAGTGCCCTGTTACAGCCAGAATTTCTTTGCAAGGAATTTCTCACAAATAAAGTACTATCAGGGATAGATAAATACAGGCTCTCTACTGAATTCTCTAGAAAACTCTGAAGTCTTCCTGAAAGTCCAGTTTATCTTGCACAGAAGTATTGCTATGCCAGGCAACTACAACAGCTCTTCTCTTCTCCTGAATTAGGTTGTGGACTGAATGACTCCCCGGTGGGGCTTGCTGCATATATCTTGGAGAAATTCTCTACCTGGACAGACAAATCATTTCTGCATAAAGATGATGGAGGCTTGGAAAGGTAAGAAAATAGATGTTATTCCATAAGAAGTCTCATTAAAAGAATGACAGGTGGGAACTAATAGGAGGATACAGGTAAAATACTGGCCAGTCAAAGCCAGAAATTTAAGGATGAAAGGCTGCACATGAAAAGCAGTAATTTAAACTTATAGCAGACTGCCTGTACACTACTGCTTCAGCACCAGGCAGTTTTGCTCTGGGCACACAGGTGCCAATTAATTTGCTGCTGGAAAACAAGTAGAGGTTAAGAGGAACAGCAGTTCTCCAGGGCATGAGCCCAGTACAGAGCAGTAAGGAACAGCTTGCAATTAAATTTCTTCCTCTCTCTCTCTCTCTCTCAACAGCAAGTACTCTCTTGATGAGCTTTTGACAAATGTGATGATTTATTGGGTGACGTCCTCCATTGTGTCTTCAATGCGATACTACAAGGAAAACTTTTCCAAGGACCCTAATCTAAATGCTTATACCAGGTAATTATGTGGCAAGTTGCAAGTATAAACATTTAGGCCACTTACAACAGCAAATTTAATTAGTACTAAGAAAAACCAAAGTCCAAATTCTTATTTGCTTTTGATAAATATAGTTAAGGATCACTTTTCTTTTGAACCTGTTATTCACATGAGGTAGCTTGCAGCCAAGACAATCCAAAAGACTTGTCAAAGCACCAAACTCAGTCTTGTGTCGAAATACAGGTCTATATACTTTTCACCAAACAAATGTGACTTGTTACTCAGTTCAGTCAAAACATAACAGAAGATCATGGACACATCTAAGAGAGAAGTTTAAACTGAACTGGGAATGCTATGGCTTGCTGGAGGATAAGCTAAGAACTACAACAGTTAAGCACGAACTTGGGGTAGCAGTTTGGAGAGCAGTACTTGAAACCCAGCACCTCATGACAGCTGGCACATCAAGATGATTCTAAGAGAGGCTGATCACAAAATGTTGCTGAGCAGACTTCTCCAAGCAACTGATCATGTAAGCAAATGGGGAGGTCTTTTTATTTATGGACTGAACCAGCCCACCTTTTCTCTCCAGAGTCATTTGTTACACATTTGGTACCAAATTCTAAAGCAAACAGGAGCTGGCCCATTTTTCAAAGAGGTGTGGCACCTAGTCATGAGCCAGCTCAACACTGCAGCTTACAAAAGTTGATGGAAAACATTTCAAGCTCAAGCTGTGTGCAAAGTTGGCTCCACTTTACACCTCTACGGCTATAATCTTCTTAAACTCAAGGATACCTAATTAGAAATTAAGTTCCTCAGCAGAGTGCAGACCACAAAGCAGGGAAACTTCTCCAGCTGAATGTGTTACCAGAGTCAGAGGTTTTCGTAGACTTCCCCCAAGACATTTTTCATCAATGCAATTAATTTATGTCTTCTAGGTATGGCATATATGTTCCCACAGGGATTGCAGCTTTTCCTCACGAGATTTTACATGCACCCCCTGTCTGGGCAAAGGACGTCTTCAAAAACATCATCAGTTACTCTTACATGCCATGTGGAGGGCATTTTGCTGCCTTTGAGGAACCAAAGCTTCTGGCACAAGACATCATGCAGTTTGTCAGAAAAGTGGAACAGCTGTGATACTGCAGTTGAAATACATGCATAGAATAGAAGCAAGTTGTTCTACCAGAGGCAGAATCTTTAGATTGGATTTGTTTATTCCCTCAGAGTAATCACATATAGAAATCAGCATATTATTTTGATAATTACAGTACTGATTTTTAATCAAGTTCTATATGTTTTCATAAGAAAAAGAAAAACCAAAAAATCCCAAAAGCACCTTGTGTTCTTTCATTCATTCTGAGCACCATATCATTGCTGCATTCATAGTTCAAGTATAACAGAATATGTAAACAGTTTATTGCAGTAACATTGCACTCATCTGAGGAAGGGAGGTGAAAGGCACTGGCCAAGGCTTCTGTTCAAAAGCTTTTTTAAACACTTGGACACTAGCGATCTTAAACGTGTTACAAGCAGCTTTGGTGGAAGCATAAAGGGTTTTGATCTCCTGAGCACAAACACTCCTACATTCAAGTTATATTTCCTTCAGAAGACATGGGATTTCATATTCAAGTGGGCAGCTGCACATAAGGCAGCTTTCTTCACTCTAACAGTTTTTCCCCTAGAACCAGCTTAAGAAGCAGCTCCTGCACATTGTAAACATATTGATGGATAATAGAGCAGAGAGTGCACTCTAGTGTTCTCCAAGCTCAACAATATCAAATTAAGTTCCTGATAGTTCTGTCATCTCATTCCATTCTTAAATGTCAAAGTTAAAACATGCACCAAGTGTAGAGGGTTACTTCAACCTTTACCCTCTTATACAAATGATTTTTACCACCCCATTGGGCATTTTTGACTAGTAACAGCAAGTACCCTCACTACCAGTAGGCTCAAGTTTCTCTTCAAATGGGATGGAGTTACTGGAAGATATTGCCAATTCATTACAGCACAGATAACTGCCCCTCTGACTGATGACAACACCAGCAGATACCCAGTTCTAACACACTGCTCTCAGGGCTTCTCTCTGTCTTCTTCTGCAGTAGACACTAGCCTGGAAGAACTGGCTCAAGTGCTGATTTTAAGTGATACAATCTAAGAACATGAATTTGGCAAGTAAAGATAGTGCTGAACTTGATGACATTCCCCTGACTTCTATGCATTTCAGAAAGGTTTAAGTCTAAGTTTCTTCCTCAAGTGAGGATAATCTACCATTATTGGGGCAGCACTCTTAAATTTCTCTGAAGCGAGTTAGAGAAGAAACTGCTTACTTTTAAACTTGTATCTAACGGGTTGTCAGGGCTTTATCTAAGATTATTTAAAAAAAAATGCTTATTGCTACTCCACCACTGGTCTCTTTCAATCTCCAAGACAGCACTAGCTGCAAGATTTTCCAGTTGCTGGGGAGTCTTACTTTGGAACATTAAGGAACAGAAAGTGAGCTATGGGGATGTCTGATTTTATCAAATAGATGGGCAAGCACTTGAGTACTCAAGTGGGGCATGCACCACAGCAGCTGAGGCAGTGCCAGAAGCTCTGGCTGCTGCTTGCTGGGCTGCCAGGGGGTCCCTGGAAGCAGTTCCACCGGTCTCCACCCCGCTCTCTGGCAGC
>VYZQ01043476.1:24566-64598 GCA_013400655.1 Mystacornis crossleyi
TGGACACACTCACTCATATTTTGCTATTTTATACACAAATTGACATATGGTTCAAGATGTTGAAAATGATCTTTTTATGGCTAAACAGGATTTATCACTGATTTCTTTATGTTTCTGATCCTTAAGCTATAAACTTGCATTTGGGGAACTGCCTCATATTGTGAATCCAGACTTCAAAGGTTGCAGAAGTTCTTCCTTTTTTTTTTTCCATCTTTTTCAGCTGCTTTTTTTTTTTTGTTTTCTTTGAAGTAGATGATAATGGAATTTTCTTCCTTTTAAGAGCGGTTTCTGTGACTTAAATAACCATTATCTTTTAAGTACAGGATTTATTGGGATGGATTACCTTGGAAGAAGTTCATCCCAGAAAAGAATTTTCTCAGCCTGTATTAGGAGTTACTGGTGTACTACAAAAATTAGCACCTGAAAGACTCTTCATCTTTCTTTTTCTTTCTATAAGAATATTCTTTCTATGTTTTTCCAATAAAATACTGACTGAACACCATTATCTTTCTATTTTGAAGCAAACTTTTCCTTTATCTCATCATCACAGTTTGTTTGGGAACAAGAGATGCTTTCTGATGGAGATCAATCTCTTCATTGCTGTCTTTTTCCAGCAGTCAGTCTCAAAAGTTGACAGACTATTGCAAGGTCATAGAATCATAAAGTCATTTAGTTTGGGAAAGACTTTTGAGGTCATCAAGTCAAACTGTCAATCTAAAACTACCAAGTCCACCACTAAACCATGTCCTTAAGCATCTAGACATCTTTTAAATACCTCCAGGGATAATGACTCAACCACTTTCCTGGGCAGTCTGTTCCAATGTTTCCTTTCCACAATCCTTTCCACAAAGAAGTTTGGTAAGTCACTTCTTATTTCTTTGATTAGTCACTGCTTACTTATCTTTTTGTAATGCGCCAATCTACATCTAAAATGTCTTAACTAAAGTTCAGGTTGTTGTGTCCACCATGTGCCGTTTGACTGCGGTAAAACCACAGCCATCCAAAACAGAAGCTGTTCTAGACTCAGAGAAGTAGCGTCAGCTGGGTTTAACCTTTGGAGAAAAGGGCCTGTCCCACCACAGAGAAGGACGTAGCCTCAGAGGACACTTTGGCCAAGCTCTCCTCATGACTGCATGTCCTTTCTGGATGCACAGGTGGGGTGGGAGGTTCAGTCAGACCATCTGAAAGTCCTGGTGAGCCAAGAGAATTGGTTCATTGCAGTTTGCATGCCTGTGGAGTGGCAAGGGAAGTTTCACAACTCAAGACAGGTCAGCACAGCAACATTAGAAGGTAATAAAACTTCATTAGGTTCAGAAGGAATAAAATTTCCATTAAAACAGCCTGAAAGACTCAAAAACTCACCCTCCATTTTCTTAGCCTTTCCATAATGCTGGACTTTTTAATGAAGAACTTCTTCTGCGTGGGTGCTTAGTTGCCTCTAAACTGTTCTTTCTCTGTGAACAGTTGTAGGTTAGAAAAAAACACCTCCCTGAGGGAGACAGTGTCACTAAACCTGCTTTTTGTCTGGATTTATTGCCTGCTGCATATTTTTAAATCTGTAGCCAAAGAGCTTCAGAGCCAGCTCCCCAAAAGCCATGAGGCTGGTTTGCAAAAGCCAAATCCATCTCCCTTTCCACTACTCACAGCACAGCACCTACCTCTTGGGCATTTTCTTACACTTGAAGGACTCCTCAGCTGCTGCAAGCTGCAGTGCCACATCACCTTAGCTGACATGAATATGAGGCACTGGATGCTTGTCCCAGCAGCGTACCACCCCCGCAGGTAGTCACAGCCAGCCGAAACGAAGCAGTGTTGCTTGGGCCAGCATGGCTAATAAGGAAAGAATGATCTCCATGGTTTTTCCAAAGTCTGTTGTCCGCTCCAGCACCCTCTCTGCTGGTGAGGCCTGGACTCTAATGAGGAAGGTGGCAGGTTTACACCTCTTCCTCAGGAACATGGGGAAAGAAGACATGTAAATACACTGTGGAAGGGAACACCATCAGCCGGGGTGGATAGAACAACAGAAGGAATGTGCTGAAATTTTAGAGGGAAAATTTATAGCCGGGGTAGTAGGTGAAACTGTGTGCAGTCACTACATAAGCACAACTGTGCCAGGTACTCGCACAAGCAATAGAAAGCCACTGGCTTGTATCTGCCCATAGGTAGAAAATCAAAACCAAAACCACAAAACAAAACAGCAAAACAACCAAACCAAGCAAACAAACAAAAAAAAATCTTTTCTTGATGTTTGTTGCAGCTGACTTCTAGGTTCAAGTATTTTAAGAAAAAAAGACTTGTAAGTACTGCTGGATAGAAAGCTGGACATGACCTGGCCATGTGCACTCCCAGCCCAGAGAGCCAAACGTGTCCTGGGCTGCATCCAAAGCAGCGTGGGCAGCAGGGCCAGGGACAGGATTCTGCCCCTCTGCTCTGCTCTGGTGAGAACCCACCTGGAACACTGCATCCAGCTCTGAGGTCCCAGCACAGGAAGGACATGGAACTGCTGGAGTGAGTCCAAGATGATCAGAGAGATGGAACACCTCCCATGAGGAAAGGCTGGGAGAGCTGGGGCTGTTCAGGAGAAGTGAAGGCTCCAGCATAACCTTACTGTGGCATTCAATACTTAAATGGGCTTGTAAGAGTTAAGGGGCCAGACATTTTAGCTGGGGCTATACTGATAGGACATGGGTTAGTGGTTCTAAACTGAACAAGGATAGATTCAGACTAGAAATAAAGAAGAAATTTTTTATGCTGGGGTGGATAAAACACTGGCACAGGTTTCCCAGAGAAGTTGTAGATGTCCAATCCCTGGAAACATTCAGTATCAAGATTGGACAGGGCTCTGGGAAACATGATTTATTGGAAGGTGTCCTTCCTCATTGCAGGGGGCTTGGCCTACAAGACCCTTAACTATCCCTTCCAATTCGAACCATTCTATTGCTTGTGGCACAAAGTCCAGCTACAAGCCCATCACCACAGCAACATCCCAGGATGGATACTGGAGCTAATGCTTTCCTGAATCTCTGTGAATGTCTTGGATGAGGGACAGAGGGTATCATCAGCAGTCTGCAAACTATCTAGAACGCAGAGGAGAGGCTGATACACCAGAGAGCTGTGCTGCCATTCAGAGGGAGTCCAACTGTACACAGTCCTGAGTTCTGCTCTCATGAACTCTGCCTAGAAGAGGTTTGGATTAGAGAGCCTGCAGAGGGACTTCCCAGCTGCAGCCACACAGTGACTCTGATTTTCTTTAAGAGCTTGTTTGTTGGGGTTTGTTTTGTTTTGTTTTTTGGTTTGGGTTGGGTTTGTTTGTCTGCTTTTGGTTTTGTTTTGTTTTGTTTTGTTTTGTTTTAGTTTTTGTTTAAAAGTTTTTTTCAGTTTTTTTTTTTTGCTAATGCTTAATTACTTCGGCACTGTCTCCTAAGTTTGTATGTCTGTGCACTGAGGGTTTCACTGGCTGTCTCAAGTTCACAGCCAGTGGTATGTGACAGATCAGGACAAGCTTGGGAGGGGATATTAGGAGAAAGTTACATTTTCCTGGCCATTTTTTCCATAAAGTATATCAGGTTGTTGTCCTCGTGTTGATATGAATAACTTCTGCTGCATTTATTTAATACAGTATTGTTCTTGTGAACCTCCATACATTCTGCATCATGTACATTCTTTTTCTGCTGCAAAATTTTCATCTTTGGAGTCCCAGCTACCAGTAATCATTAGGGCTACCTCAGTCTTAGAAGACTGGAGCATAAGATGTATCCACAAGTCCTTGAAGAAATGGACAGATGTGTATGGTATTCATTGCAATGGACAAAGTGTTTTCACTGCAGAAAATACTTTTGTTTTCCCCCCTTCCCCTGGAGACCTCATTTGGCAAATAAGTCATAAAGCAGTGGTCCAGGATATCCACATAAAATGTCCTCTCTCCTTCACAGGTGTGTCTCTGACTTCCTGGATCCCTGCTACTTTATGTTGGGATGATTGTAGGGTTCATTTAGTATGATCCTCTTTAGATGGACTGTCAGATCACACTTATGGTGCATTCGTGAAGTCATCTAATACGATTTCGTTCTAAAGGGGAAAAATAAGGAAAAGTATTAAAGTGAATAACAAGTGGTTAATGGGGTTCACCACAGGTGGGTGATCAGTTGGCTTTTTAAAAATTCTAATTCATACTGAGTATCATCTTAGTCTCACTCCTTACTTCAGAGAGGGGGAAGCCACAGGTGAAAGTGTGATTTTGGCAGGCCCACATATGAAAAAGATGATCTTTCCATTCTGCCTCACTTGCTGTCACAGAATCTGCATTACAGAAGGAAATTGAAGAGAGGTGGGTACACTGTGGTGTCTGGTGGGGCATGGACTGCATTCTCCTGTGTGGATTGATCCTAACAAGTATCAAGCTTTTATTTTATTTTCCTCTTTAGGGAAGTATTGCTTGGATCCCTATCTTTTATCTGCCCAATATTTCTGAAACTTCTTGATAATCACAATTTTTTTGCTGTCAAACGTTTGGGAATTAGGTCAAAACCACAGTTTTTCAGGTGCAGAAGGAGGACATCAGCAGACAAGGATAATGTGGCCATGTATGCTAGATTTTAAGATGTCATTAGAAATGCAGTTGGGTTTAAAAACACAAAAATTTCATTACATTTGCTAGTCTCTCCGGACCCGTTAGTCTTTTAAGAGTCACTTTGGACAACAATTTCATTATGAGGGAATGGGGGAAGTATCTTTTATTCAAGAAATGTAAAGGGTTTTTGTTGTTTTGAGTTTATTTTGGGGTTGTTTGTTTGGGTTTTTTGTTAGTGAAAAAAAGGAAAATGAATAGATGATTGCTCTTACTTTAGCCTTGGCAAATCACTACGTACTAAAAAATCCAGCTGTCCCCAAAACACATGTTCTGCAGTGACAACTGGCAACATCAACATTTTCCCATGGCCAGGTTTAAAGGCCAGGTTGAATATCTTGGCAGTATGATAGTAGAACTGCATTTTGCAGAATGTCATGGTAATTAACAACTTTTCTTCCACCAACTAAAAGAATTTTTTACTGAATTTGCATTCTCTCAAAATAAATATGCTTATTAGGAAGCAGAAGATTTTCAGTGATATGAAAGTTATTAAAGGCAGTAAATTAAAGCTCTTAAAGAAAAAGCTTACCACAATGAGAACATGTAACTCCATAATAGAAAATGGAATTTATCTGGAAGACGTACAGGCTTGCAAATCTAAGACATTTTCTTTCTATAGTTAGTACAGGTTTGCAGACAATTGATTTATAAACATCTTAATTTATTGATATTTAATACTAACAGTATGTGAGAAATGTCCCTGATGTAGCAGCAGGAAGTGTGAAATACTATTATTTGTTAGCTTTTTTCAGGGCACTTTTGTCTAACTAGGTGTTTTCATCTGTGATGTAGTACTTGCTCTCCTCTTGCTTTCTTGCTGGATGGCACAGCAGAAGCCAAGTCTGAAGGATACAATTTTAAGAGCCAACAGAATAGGTCTATGTCCATTTAGGTGTTGGCAAAATCAGATAGACTGAGTGTAAGATCAGGTAGGACACCTGAAGCTACTAAGCAGTCATACAGAAGCTGCCTTCTCATAGGTGTGAGGCCAGTCTGGAGGTTTTCTCCTTGCTGTCACAAAGGGAATACTGCAGTCTGGATTCTTGCAACATACCCATTTAAACTGCACAAGCTGCTGATCATTCACAGTTGGATCAGTTGGATAAATGTATTGGACGTAAAAAAACCCACAAAACAAGACCTTGAATTAATTTAATGTCCCCTTATTCCTGTTCATAAGACTACGAGGAGGACAGGTTAGGTCCTGTCCGTGCTATTGCAAGGCAGACTGCTGCACTGCCATGGGCCCCCCAGTAGGGCTGGAATGCAGAGGCAGACAGTGCCCTGCTTTTCTGAGTGTTCAAATATAAATTAAATCAGTAAAACTCCAGAGGCTGAAGAACTACAATTAAACTGAATAGCTCTGGCTTTTTTTCCTGGCTTTGCTGTAGATTGTCTGTTTGGCCTTGGATGGAGTTTGGCTTCTTTCATGTAGTGATGGAAGCCAGATATATGTCCTTTCTTCCGTTTATTTTGGCTGGAGCTTCAGGGCAGGGGATGACTCTCAGTGTGTTCTGCAAGACAGAGAATGGCAGGACTTTCACACAGTCAAAGAACCACAGAACTGCTAGGATTGGAAGGGATCTCTAGAGATCATCCTGTCCAGACCCTCTGCCCAGGCAAGGTCACCCTGAGCAGGTGACACAGGAACATGTCCAGGTGGGGTTTGAATGTCTCCAGAAAGGGAGAATCCACCACATCCCTGGGCAGCCTGTTCCAGTGCTCTGCCCCCCTCAGTACAAAGAAGTCCTTCCTCATGTTGAGGTGGAATTTCTTGTGTTTTGGCTATGGCCATTAATCCTTGTTCTGTTGCTGGCACCACTGAGAAGAGTCTGGCACCATTCACTTGGCACCCGCCTTGGAGATATTTATATGCATTGATGAGATCCCCTCTCAACTTCAGTCTTCTCTTCTCTCAACTAAACAGGCCCAGCTCCTGCTCCCTCTCTCTCTCCCTTCTCATAAGAGAGATGCTCTAGACCCCAAATCATCTTAGTGACTCCCCACTGGACCCTCTCCAGTAGCTCCTTGTCTTTCTTGAACTGTGGAGACCAGAACTGAACACAGCATTCCAGATGTGGCCTCACTAGAGCTGAGTAGAGGGGGACGATCACCTCCCTTGGCCACTCCTCCCGATGCCCCCCAGGATCCCACTGACCTTCCTGGCTGCAAGGGCACTGCTGGCTCATGGACAGCTTGTTGTCCACTAGGACCCCTGGTCCTTCTCCACAGAGCCGCTTTCCAGCAGGTCAGTCCCCAGCCTGTGCTGGTGCCTGGGGTTATTCTCCCCAGGTGCAGGACCCTAAACTTGCCCTTGTTGAACCCGTTAGGTTTCCCTCTGCCCAACTCTCCAGCCTACCAGGGTCCCTCTGAGTGGCAGCAAAGCCTTCAGGCGTGTCAGCCACTCCCCCCAGTTTTGTATCATCTGCAAACTGGCTTAGGGTTCATTCTACCCCTTCATCCGAGCTGTTGATAAACAAGCTGAGTAAGAGTGGACCCAGTACTGATGGCTGGGGAATGCCACCACTACAGGCCTCCAACTGGATCCTGCTCTGCTGATCACAACCCTCTGAGCTCTGCCATTCAGCCAGTTCTTGGCCCAGCTCACTGTCCGTTCATCTAATCCACATTTTCTGAGTTTACCTGCAAGGATGTTATGGGAGACAGTGTAAAAAGCCTTGCTTCCCATCCATAAATTCAGAACTGATGTGTTTTTGCACTACTGAGGAGGCAGTGACTCCTCACTGCTTGCTGAATGTGACTGCTCACCTACTTGGTGAGGGTCTGCAGATAATGCCACAGCCCTATGAGTGGGTAGGTCTCATTCGTGATAGCACCTGTGTGCAAGAGAAGTATTGAAGGTAGCCTTAGATGAGAAGTGAATTACAGTGGCTGTTTCATTACTACATTAGTCATAGGTGTGTCATAGGGGGGCAGTCTTGCAGAACTTCTTTGTAGTTATTTGTGGAAGAAAGTGGAAAAGCATGTTCAACAAAAGGAACAGAAGCCAAGCCAAATCCCTAATGACCTATTCTTCTTCCTGCTAAGTGGTTACATGTGTTTTATTACTGAGCATCCAGCTAAAACTTTCAGGGAAATTTTGGTGTGGTGTACTGGGACTGCTGACTCAGTCCAGCTCTTGCAGCCTATTCAACAAAAACATCTGGTACAGCTCTGATTTACACTTGTTTGAAGACCGAAAAGCAGGTGCATCTACTGCTGCAGTGGGAAGCTGTCAAAAGAAAGGATCTTCTTCCGCACCAGCACTCATCCTGGTGACTCTGAGAGCCATCAGTGCTGTGACTCTTACTCTTGATAAGCCTCATACTCTACCTCAGCACATAAATCTAAGGCAACCCTCAAACAACTGACAATGAGAGACCAGTATTCCCTTCTTACACAGGACAACTTATACCACTAATGAAGTGGTTACAACTAGTCAATTTAAACTGATTTAAATTTGGTGGATTGATTCAGCTGAATGGAAAAATATCTTACAATGAAACAGAGATATCCTCCCAGAAGCTTAATGACCAGTAAAAGTTGCTGAAGCTTTCTTCTACAAAAGAAGATCTGACAGATGGCCTTAATGAAAGTATTAAGCACTGAACACTTTGCTGTGATACTCTGCCACAATCGAGGAGGATGAGAAAGAGTTGTGAAGTGACTCTGCTCTTGTGGTGTGTTGCTGAAGAAGACCGAAAGCCAGCTCTGTGCTGCTTGTAAGCATGCATGAGCACCAGTTGATCTGTCCTGGTTTATGGTCTCTTGGGTACCAATACAGCAATCCACTAGTGAAGTCAGGATATATTCCCATCTCAAATGCCCTTTTTTTCCAGCAGCCTAGCTAAAGTTTTAAGTGTAGGGACCATTTGCATTGTAAAGCTAAACTTAACTGAAGTAAACTTACTCCAGGATTAATTAGGCTGGTGTAGTTTCATTCGAATCACTGGAGTTAACATTGGTACGAACTTGGAATGAGTGGCAAATGGCTCTCTAATCCCCTGTCATCAGTGAGCAGTGTGGTCTTGTGGCAAAATAGGTCAGCAGCATCTTTGGCTGAATTAGGAAGGGCGCTGCAAACAGATCGAGGGTTTCGATCCTTCCACTCAGCCCAGCACTGGTGAGACATATATACAGTTCTAATTCCAGCTCTGGGCTCTCCAGTAGAAGAGAGACATGGACATATCGGAAAATAGTCCAGCAAAGGAACACAAAAAGGATGGAGAAGTTGGATCATGTGACATAAGAGGAGAAGCTGAGACAACTGTGACTTCTGATTCTGCAGAACAGAAGAACTGGGTGAATCTCATCCCTGTGTATGAATACCTACTGGGGAGGAATAAAGAAGATGGAGCCAAAATCTTTTCAGGGGTGCTCAATGAAAGGACAAGTGACAATGGGAACAAAGGAGATTTTGCTTTGTGGGTTTGTTTTTGTTTGTTTCACTGTTACAGTGGCTGAACACTGGCATAAAATGGACAGAGAGGCTGTGGAGTCTCCATCCTCAGATATATTCGAAATTTGACTATTTGATATCCTTGGTAACTTGCGGTAAGCAGCCGTGCTCTGAGCAGGAGTTTGGTCCAGGTGTCTCTGGAGGTATCTCTGAGGTCCCTCCCAACCTCGACAATTCTGTAATCTTGTCACTGAAGAAAGTTTCAATGTTGCAGCCACCTTCACAATGGATACAGAACTGCCAGGGCCTTTAATTCACCCTTATTTTACAGTGACACAGTTCATGTACTACCTAGCCTTCACTTTTCAGTCTTTCATTCCTCTAAACGTGGTTCATACTAATCCAGATGACAAGGAAACATTGCGACAGATTCTATTAGGGCACAAAGGATTGTCTAAAATGTAGGCAATTTTTATAGTTACAGAAAAATCTGGGGAGAAAGATGAACAGTGCTCTGACGGTTACTCAATGACAGAGCAGATGAGCTTAGATAGCAAACAGAAAGTGCTCTGCTGAGCCAGTCAGATGGAAGGCAGGATATTCAAGCCTAACCATGACTCAGTTTTGCATGTCATTTTGCAGTGAAAGACCCTGAGTGTTAAATTTTGCATACAGGTTTCCTGTGTTTTTGCAATTACATCTGTTGGGATTAACCTTGCAACTTGTACTTCATTAAGAATGCTTCAGATGATAGCTCAGCTGAACAGAACCCGGATAAATCCTCCATAGTTACGTCAGCTCTGTAGGATGAGGAATTAGTAGGAAGCATTAACATTCTGACCAAGCTTAGTTTTCACAGGTTTGCTTTCCCAATAAGATGAAATTCCTGTTCTCCAANGTTTGTTTTTGTTTGTTTCACTGTTACAGTGGCTGAACACTGGCATAAAATGGACAGAGAGGCTGTGGAGTCTCCATCCTCAGATATATTCGAAATTTGACTATTTGATATCCTTGGTAACTTGCGGTAAGCAGCCGTGCTCTGAGCAGGAGTTTGGTCCAGGTGTCTCTGGAGGTATCTCTGAGGTCCCTCCCAACCTCGACAATTCTGTAATCTTGTCACTGAAGAAAGTTTCAATGTTGCAGCCACCTTCACAATGGATACAGAACTGCCAGGGCCTTTAATTCACCCTTATTTTACAGTGACACAGTTCATGTACTACCTAGCCTTCACTTTTCAGTCTTTCATTCCTCTAAACGTGGTTCATACTAATCCAGATGACAAGGAAACATTGCGACAGATTCTATTAGGGCACAAAGGATTGTCTAAAATGTAGGCAATTTTTATAGTTACAGAAAAATCTGGGGAGAAAGATGAACAGTGCTCTGACGGTTACTCAATGACAGAGCAGATGAGCTTAGATAGCAAACAGAAAGTGCTCTGCTGAGCCAGTCAGATGGAAGGCAGGATATTCAAGCCTAACCATGACTCAGTTTTGCATGTCATTTTGCAGTGAAAGACCCTGAGTGTTAAATTTTGCATACAGGTTTCCTGTGTTTTTGCAATTACATCTGTTGGGATTAACCTTGCAACTTGTACTTCATTAAGAATGCTTCAGATGATAGCTCAGCTGAACAGAACCCGGATAAATCCTCCATAGTTACGTCAGCTCTGTAGGATGAGGAATTAGTAGGAAGCATTAACATTCTGACCAAGCTTAGTTTTCACAGGTTTGCTTTCCCAATAAGATGAAATTCCTGTTCTCCAAGAGGTAATTATGGGTAGAAATTGGAGTCCTAGATCCAGCCTATGATGGGTAATGGAAGACAGCTGGCGGTGTGCAGGTAGACACTATAATCCCAAGGAGTTTAGCCAAGGTTGCTCTGTGGTTTGGGAACAAAAGTTCACCTGAATTTCAGAGCAGTGTTTTTTACCTGGAAAAAGCCTTGCAGAGAGTTTTTTAAGCCTTCCCAAAGGTTCCAAGGTGGAACAAAAGCACTTCATGCTATTCTAATGTTTTACATCTATGTGAGTGATCCCTAGATTTCTGAGACACCCCAGTGTGAGGAGGCAGCAAGATTTTACTAAAGCAGCTTCTTTGGAACACTACAATATCTATGCAAAGCCCCTTCAGTTGCAAAATACTAGCTACGTTAAAAGGAAAAAAAACAATTTTAAAATTTTGTGGCAATGGCAGAGTGCTTAAGATGGGCTTACATGATTATGATGTTGTGAGAAAATGTTTTGACTGCTGGAAGCCATCAGGTTTGCACCCAGCCACTGTTCCTTTGTGTTTATAGGTGCTTGCTGTGTTCCTGTTTGTCTCTTGACTATTATTTTCTCATTCCAGGTGCATTTGCTCTCTCGAACACTGAGAGTTCTTGGAACACAGCTATTACTTTAAATCACCTACTACTGCCAACAGTGAACAATAAGGCTGTAAAAGCACGGGTGACGTTTTTGTTCATGTATGCAGTGAGGTCTCTTACCCGGAAATTGACATTATCATCCACTGTTCTTGGCTTTCAGGTCAGCAGCTACAATTTCTGATGATTACCAGACAATACGAATGACTGTGGCTTAATTAGGGCATGAAAAAACACAGCATTTTCTTTCTGAAGTCAAGAATGGGTCTGCAGTGTTCAAAAGACTTTCAGGTATGTCTTGCTCATGGTGTGGCACAGTGAAAACCGTGCCTAGGCTCTCAGGACAAAGAGAAGGCATTTGCAAAGCCATCCCACCCTAAAGGCCCAGTGGCGGGTACCCAGTATTGGTATTGTAACAGGAGAAGAGGTACAGCAAACGAGGTCTATCAGGGTGCTTGCTTTTGGAATCCACCCTCAGCAGCAGAGGGGCTAGGACACCACTGGCCCTGCAGATGCCCATGTCTTGAATTTTCCTGTAACCAGGCTCTTTTTTGTAGGCATGACTTTGCATCCTTAAGAATCCAAAGGACTGAAGGATGCTTCAGTGTCAAAGAGACTCAATCTCTGTCCAGTCAGGTCTTCAAGAACTCTGAGGATTGAGGCAGCATATCCTCTTTGGATCCCAGTCCGTGCAGCAAAACCCTTCTGTTTGTACCTGGTCTGAAACCCTTGTTCAACTTTTGCTCATTGTCCCTCATCCTCCCAAGACGAGCAGTCCCTGGCCCCATGTCACTGATCCCTTTGCCATAGGTACAGGGGTATTGTCAAGGCAGTGCTGTATTGACTGTTCCATACAATTTGCTGCCAGCTGAGATCTAGACAAGAGTCTACTCCACCACCTTCTCCAGCTCACTAATAAAGATGCTTTACTCTGCCTTGCCCCAGCTAAGGTGTTACTGTTAATTATGCTAAATCAAAGTAGCCTCGGTAACCTACGCAGTATGCCTTCACCTTGTGTTCAGCTCCACAATGGCACAGGAAATTAAATTTTTATGGAACTGATCTTGCTGGGTGCCTTTCTTGGGCAAAATACGTGAATTTTAAACACCAGGGACTGTGTAAGAAATTACACACTGCATTTATGTTTTATGGTGGATATGTGCACATATCCACCATAAAATTTTATATGCAAGAATGTTTTCTTCAACTGGTATATTATTTTTGATTTTGCATTTTAATGTTACAGTTATGTAATGGTCATATTTTCTTTTCACAAATCCAAGCTGACAAGTGTCCTTCCTTCACAGAGGTGCTGAAGAAGGTGGCTGGGCTACAGCCTGGTAGTGGCTGGGCTACAGCCCATGAAGAATCAGAAAACAAGTGTCTCTGTTTGGGATTTCTGACCCACTAAGATGAATGCAGGTTAACTGGTATGATCAGCTGGTTGTGTGATGATAGTAGTCTGTCAGGGAGGTTGATCCAGGTGGTCACTGTGGAGTGACAACGAATCACACAGCTCTGGTGAAGTTAAAGGCTTTCTGTGCTGCACTGCAGCAGGGGAAGCTCTGGCCTGTTACTTAGCTATTTGTTTGTTTGGTGGCACTGACATGAAAACCTTGTTTCTGGGATGTAAGAGTTGACTGACACAGATGACAGAAATGTAACAAATGTGGTCCAGGGTTTGGGTAGGAAGGGAAATACAACTGTGAGTCCCTAGGAGCAATGCAGTGGTGTATGAAGCAAGACTTAAAAATACAGTGTGGATAACAGAGAGAAGGGAGGAAGGTGTGAAAAAGGTGAAGGAAGAGAAGAGAGAAGGAGAAAGCCAGAGAGGAAGGTGCATTTGGGTTCCCTTATACAAATGCTGTTCTGTTTGAAGTGGCATTGATCAGCCTGTGGCTCTTAAAACAACCAGTTCCACTGTACACACATGATGGGCCTACCTCATGTGTTCAATAGCTGGTGCTGCTGTCCTTACCTGGAAATGAAGCACAGCTCTTTATGTGGATAATGCAGCTGGTTCACTGTAAATCTCAGATATGAAGAGTAATGAGGACAGGGAAATAGCATCATGTAAATATTGCAGAATTGGAGGGGGGGTGTGGAGAGCAGTGGAAGGAGCAAAAATTTAGAGTGACACTGCAATAGGGGAAATATCAAGTAATCTGAAATGGAACATACACATGGTCTCTGTGGGTGAGAACAATGTGGGAAGCATGGAGCTGGAAGAGTGGGCAAGGCACTGTTTTCAGTGCTGAATTATCAATCCCTATGTTGTGTTTCTTGTACTTACTGACCAAAAGTACTTTGTCTTGTAATAAAGAGAAAGTAGGCATTGTTTGTACCTACTCCAGCTCAGCTGCTGCATTCACAGGTTAGCAACAAACTTCCAAAAACCTATTAAGAGGCTGGACATAACAGCCAAGTGATGAGGGCCTGTGAGGACTGGCTGATGAAATTAAGAAGGCTGAGGGCCTGGCTAAGTATGCGTGTGTGATTGCAGCTTGTCTGTCTTCAAGACAAAGGTGGCAGAGCCTGTGTCTGAGCTACAGACTTCAGCTTTACCGCAGACAGCTTTCAGCTCATGAATTTTCTGCATTGATTATGGAGAACACTAAAATGTGTGTTCACACTCGGTCTGCTAAAGCCCTGCTGGGCTTTCAGAAGAGAAAGCTGATCCATAAATAAAGAAAGCTCCTTGGAGGTGGCATATAGAATAGAGAGGCAAAAATTTAACACAAAGTGAAACTGAGCCTTCTGGGACTATTGAAAACATCCTCAAGCCTTGTGTTTTGCAAGTGACTGCAGTGGATGATGTTGTATGTCTGTCTTTGCTTAATACGTACAGCTCATTAGCAAATGCAGGCACAATATGAAATCTTTGCTGGCTGTTTCCATATGGGAAATAAGAATGGTGGTAAATTTTTCAGAAGATTCTATGAGGAGCTGCCAGCCACTGGATCTCAGTGAGCCTGGCCTGAGCAGCATGGGCTCCGTGGGGAGTCCAGCAGCTGTGCTGACCTGCATGTAGGAGTGCCTTTGAGATCCGACCAGTCATTTCAGAGGGAGGAAAAGTCAACTCGGGGTGCCACAGGGATTGCTTCTGCAACAGCTGGAGGTTGCTCCTGAACTGTCATTATTTTCTACCAAGGGAGAAGTGTGGTAGTTTGGCACTGAGCAGGAATAGTGTTGCTATCTTGGGTCCTTTTCTTTCACACCTCTCAAATGCTTCTTGGAATGGATTATGAGGCACCAAATTTGTTTGCAGACTGCAGCTCTCGCTGTATCACTGTGCAGAAGATGTTTATCTGGTTGTCTCTTTCTGCACAACACATTTTAAACACCTTTTGCTAGGATTTTGCTGTAAACTGATGTATGCAATGCCTTGTCTTTGGGTTTGCCTGTCTCTGTTAAATTAGGCCCTTATCCAAGCAAACAATTTCCTATCTGTTTGAAGATAAGCCTCCTGCCCTTGCTGAAATGATTAAGACTGCTTGGGTCATTAGTTTTGATGTATGTATACATGCACATGACTAGCAATGATGCTTAGTGGCTAGAAGAAAATACTTCCCCCCTAGGTAGATTGCTGAGAGAAGGTTCAGTCTATAAAAATCATGTAGTTACAAAAACTCTTCCCCTTCATCTTAGCCTGATGAAATCTGTGGCATCTCTCCAGATGAAGACTGGAAATGTTTTCGTTCCTTTTTTAGCTCACTGGGTTTGTGTGTGTGCCACAGGCACTTTATATCATTCTAGTTTATTTATACTTTCAACTTATTGATTGGTAGATGGGATGATAGCCTTTTGGATTTATTTTGCTGCTCATTTGTAATTAATTTGGCGCAGCCATAAAAAAAAAAAATCAACCTTTATTCATTTGCCATCTATTCACTGTGATTTTTTTTAGAAAGCTTAAAAGTAGAAGAGCCATGCACTAGGCAACTGGCCAACATGCACGAGATTCTCAACATGTTGCTGTAAGACCCGGCTGTCAATTTTACTGCATTTGCCCAAAAGGGGGAGTAGTCTTTGGCTGCCTGTACAGTGTGAGGACCTCCAGCAATCCTGGTCAGTGCTTGTGCAGAGCTGCCAAAGTTGGTGTGACTTCCACCAGTGTGGGTTATGGAAATGAAAAGGAAAAGCTATTTGCTTTGAGGGCATCTGTGTCCTTGCAAGCTCTTATACTGGGTGAAGCAGGATGCCATGAGAGACGGATGGCCACAGAAGTGAGCTTTGGGCTCTTGAAGAGAAAGCAAACCTGCTGCTCTGCCAGTTGGCAGCCCTGTTGCTGGAGCAAGTGACAGACTCCTGGAATAACCACGCTGCCCCTGAGTTCTGACCACTCATAGCCCACTGGGCTGATCACACACAGCTCACAGGGAGTATGCTCTGTATCATTCTCCGCAGCTGCCAGTAACAACTGCCTGTAATTTGACTTGATAAATACAGTAGATATGAGCATTTAATTTAAAATGACAATTCAAGGTTTCAAAGCAGTTCACCTGCTCTGCAATGCTTTAAAGATCTCCCAAAAGCAATCTTTTGTATGTGTTTGAAATCTGCCTCTGCCACTACTCAGATATATTTATAGAGTACTGGTGGGCTGCCTATGAAAATTCTCATCCCACAGTTTTTCCTTACGGTTGGTGAAAGCTTCTATGTTTCATGAAGGTTAAGCTACAAAGAGAGAGGATAGGATTGTAAATGCCTGCTAAGCTCCTGAATCTGTGATCTCAGTAACGCATTCACTGCGCACTGTAGAAGCACAGCTCTGTATTGCTCATGCAGAATCAAAGGGTTGCTTCACTTTTCCTTGATCCTTGCAGTATATCCACCTATGTCTCTTTTAAATCACTCCTCCAGATTATCTTCTATGGATTTCCACTACTGTCCAAAAAAAATAAAATCAAGAAAAGGCTTGATCCCCCCTATTTTCCTGCCCCCCTCTTCCCAGTGTGCAAGCATGCCCAAGATGAATCACTGCATAATTATATTCCTATTGCTTGTATCCTTCCGTTGGCTCTCCCTTTCCGCTCGTTTCATGCTTACTTGCCAATCAAGCCTATCATTCGGGGTCTGATTATTTGCTGGGGTTAATTAACCACAGGGAAGATCTTCAGCAGCAGTCTAGGGGACACCTGAAAGCCTCCAGCCCACATCATAATCTCAAAGGGTAGGCTTAACATGGCCTTGCACGTACAACATTCCTTAATCTGCCTTGAAATATTGAGCCCGGCTTTAGGCTCCTGGCAATGTTGTGACTTTGAAATGGTGTCTAGGGTGAGACAAGAGTTTGGCTGACTTTCCAGCTGTGCACAGGGGGCCACGAGCTGTGGGGATGCTGCTTTCAAGGGCAATGATGTGTGCCAGGGATATACTTATACTGCAGATAAGGACAAGGACGGAGCTCAGGTAGGCCAACACCTGGTAAGTGAGGCAAGGCATTGACAGAGGGATTTGGGGCTTCACGGGGATGCTGCATTTCCAGTAGACATGCTGCTGTGTTTCCTGGGGTGGGAGCTCGCTTTTTCCTGGTGCCCCCTGGGAGGACAGCCATGTGTACATGTGGGAACCAGGGCAGATCTGCAGTGTTTGAAAGCTTGACAAAAGTGTGCCCTAAGATACGCTGGTCAGGGTTAAATATCAAGTTAAGAAACCAGGGCTGGACACTCCTGCAGTTAGAGGCCTGAACAGGTAGTCTTGATCTTCATCTTCTCTTTTTGTCAGTGAGTTACTTGGATTTCAGCTCTCAGAGGGATCTCAAGAGTGTCAGGAACCTGAAGGGCCTGGGCATTGTTTTGTTGCCTTCCTTCAAATTCCACAGCCTGTAGTGGTAATAAGGGCATTCTTGCAGGCTTAGCAGACATCCTGTAGCACAGGCAGTTGCTGCAGGAATGCAGGAGTACTTACTCCCTCTGGTTTTCAAAGCTGCTTAGTACCCCTCAGTCTCCATCCCTGTAGAGGGAGTAAGAGCCACCAGCCCCATCCAGCATTCCTGCTTTCAGGAGGGGCCAGATTTCCTGGTGGGAGCTGGGACTTTCTTCTGTCCCTGCTCTGGCTGTATATCATCTTCTAGCTGTCACTGCTTTGTGCTGCTGGTTTCAGTCATCCCTGCTGCACTTGTCTGTTCTGTTCTGTCCCTGGGCTTTGTGGTTGCAAAGCACTGGACTTCCCAGGCTGCAGTTAGAGCTGCTGCTTTTCTCTGTCCAGCTCCTCTCAATTTCTGCTGTACGTGTGCTGCTTATCTCCTAGTGCTTTGAGAGACATTTTTTCAGGTTTATTAGTGTTTTAACTTTTTTCAGGTTTATTAGTGTTTTAACCTTTTGTAGCTATAAGGTCTTTCTTCTATCCCAAAGTCACCAAGCAACACCAGTGCCTCAGCCAACACCATATCCAGCCTTTCTGTGAAGCAAGGTTCTCCTCTGTTGCCTGGAGAGGAGGGTGCTGCAGCAGACACAGCAGCACAGGAAGAACTGAGGATTGCTTTGTTCCTCTGCCCTGCCTTTCTCTTCTGGAGGGAAGACCTTCTTTACTGGAAACAGCCTTGGAGCAAAGGCAAAGCAGCATCCTAGCTGCTGCATAGCTAGAAGAGCTGGCTAGCTGAGAGGAGAGCACGTGCTCTCTTCTGGGATGTGCTGGGCACAGTCCTCCCCCAGCTCCACCCTGCCCGGCACACGATTTTCCCAAAAAGATACAATACAATTCTAAATGTCTGATCTTATCCTGAGAACACTTTCCAGCTTTTCACTGGAAAGATGATTAATACTGCGTTGCCCAGCCAGTCACACTATGCCCAGCAGAGCTATAAATAAATACCACCCAGCAGTTGCATACAGCAAATCCTATTTTATTATTTTCCATTCATAGTACAAAACATGAGAAGGAACTGCTGCTTAGAGAAGAGGCTGAGTAACAGCTGTAGTTTAGTAGGCACCTTACTCTTTCATCCTCCAATATCCAGAGGGCAAAGAAACCCCACACTTATTTTTGTATAAGTTTTGCTGTTCTCTGCTTCCAAAGGTTGCTTGTCCATCTAGTTGGCTGACCCATACATGATTAAGCGTGCAATGTGCTTCACATCACCTTAGGAAGGAAAGCTTTTTCTTTTCAAAATTAGGTGAAAGCCCTGTACCAGGATTGCTTTATTCAATGGAAAATTGGTTTCTTAGCCAAATGCAAACAACCGCTATGGTTGCCATGGTTTCCTTATTTCTCATAAAGCAAAAGTCCCTTCCAACGTTGGGCAAGCAGTTTTGGTAAAAAAGAAAAAAAAAAATCAAAAACACTCCAGTATTTGATATTAAAAATGTCAAGTGAAAAATGAAGCCCTTTGCAAGAACGGTTTCCACTGACATTTTACTGTTTTTTAAGATTTGGAATTTTAATTTTTAAAAAAGCAGATCGTGAAAACTGTTAAACTGCAAGCTCTAGAGATTCCCACCCAAAACTATTTTTCAGCTAGCTTTATTAATGACCCCGCCTGAGCTATTCAGCTGTGAGTCATTCCAGAGGGTGGGTGGATGGGAGGAGGGATGTGGGAGGGGCAAGGGGCTGGCGTCTCTCCCGTGTGGGATGGAACCGGTGAGGGAGGGGTGGTGCGGCTGCCTCCCTGCAGACCGAGGGTGAGCCAGGCTCGGGCTGTGCTCCAGGTCCTTGTGGCACTGGGGACACAAGCTCCTGCCTGCCACAGGGCTGCTGCCTCTTGGAGTCCGGGGCGGCTACACGCTGGGTATGGGCTCCCTCCGGTACCAGCCCCTCAGAGCGACTGTAAAGCCTTTTAGGGGAAATGCAGTTTCTCTTTTACTGTCAGTGTGTGGCTCAGGACCACGGGAAAGGAACTGCTGTTATATGAACACTTCTAATTATATGGGCTTTGTTTTCATACAGCTGCTAGCTTTCTGAAACGTATTAGGGAAAAAAAAAATCTACCATGACTATTATTCACCAAAGCCCAGATTTTATCAAACACTGTGCACAATAAACTTGCAGAAGCTACATCATTTGTTGGAAAAAAGTTCAATGCAGTAATAAGATGTTTCATAGGATTAATTTCTTTGTTTGTTATACAAAAACCTAGACACAGTTAAAAACGAAATCCCTCCAATCTCTTGCACAGAAATTGTTTTATAATCTTTTTATGGGATACTTTCTCCAGCTCACTAAGGCACTTGCTTAATGATTAACTGAGAGCACTTAATTGGTCCCAATAAAGACCTACTTTCTTAAAATTGGCCTATGGTAGTTCCTCTTAAGATTGTAGCCTTTATGATTTTGCCACAGGAAGTCAAACACAGAGCTAATTATAACACTGTTGAAGGAAAAAAAATAGAATCAGGGTAAGGGTTTACACAAACTAAATAAAATATAGTATTAGCTTGATCTTGTGAAAACCTTTGGATGATGGCTGCATAATGAATTACTGAATTCTCTTTTTTAGAAGCTCCTTCTTGCTTGCTTTTGATGAAAGAGGATAATTTTTTTTTACAGCATGCCAAATAAACTGTACAGCAGTCATGAGCAAAAATCGGAAACATTAGGAAAACATGAGAAAGTAGGCTAATAGAGAAATATCCTAATGACTCAATAAGCACTTACCCAGGTCTTTGGTTCCCTATTTTGAGACTGAGGGAGATGAAGGTTATCAGTTACATATTCTTATTGTTGAAAAATCACAGCTATGTCTCTCCAGATTTGTAAGACTTTGTTAACAAAGTCATGTGCTTGGAGCTGGAGGGGAAGAGGATTTCTCTCCTAGGCACTCACACTTCTCATGTCTCCTCCCTTGCTTTAACATAAAGCACTGGAAGTTTCCTCTTCCCTGCACAGATGTCAGGAGCTGGTGCAGCTGAGGGCACGGCCAACAGTGCTTTTACAGGGGTGCTTTTACAGTGTCTGGCATGCAATACTCTGGTGTCATGCACGGCAAGCGACGTCCTCATGTTACTGCTCTTGGTTAGGGTTTATCTGGTACTGTTACAGGGATTGCCAGTACTTTGGGCTGCAGCTCCAATCATCAAGGTGCAAGTGCATCTTCAGGTGGTCCATCCAAAGAATCTGATGCAGCAAACCCTACTGCTTTCAAAACTTTATCTTCCTCTTGGGCTCAACCTGTTGGCTGTTTTTGTGAGATTTCTACTACTTGCTGTTCAGTAAATGGCATCTACCAGAAGCAGCATGATCCTGAATAGGGATTTTCTCCCTTATCATCAGGCAGAGAACAGACCCTGCCTAGCTTGACTCTGAGAATGACCCAATGACTCTCCAATGACTCTCCTCTCCAGTGATTGCTGAAGATTTTCACTTTCTGTGAGGCTGCAGTTTGAAAAGTCCCCACATCTGTGATGGAACTGGTCACATTTAGAGTAGAAGATTTTGTCAGCCTGACTTTTCTTTTTTTCCCTAGCTGGTAAGTTCTGAAACTGAAGATAAATACATATTCCTGGATGAACACTAATTAATATTAATTTCTGAATGGGACAAAGCCGCCAGTAACAAGGCCATTTGGAGGCCACTCTCAGAGGACATCCACCTGGGCTTGGAAGTCGACTTAAACTATCAGGTCAGGCTACCAAAATGAATTCTCCATGTGACAATCAACATGCCCTGTGCCCACTTTGTTCCCTGTACACCTGTGACAATTCAATAGCTTGTTTTCTTGTTGAAGGGCTCCTTTCTGTGGAAGGCAGGGCAGGAAACTGAACCTTTAGCAGTAAGCAATGAATATGTGCAAGTGGAAAAAAATGTGATGTGAGAAAAACAACATCATAAACCAAGTGCTTAACTCATTTGTCTGAAGCATTGTGCTAGTCAAACAATCAAAATTTTCAGAAAATATTCCCAAGTGTAGGCCCTGAAATTTTTTTGTAAGGCCATATTTAAATTTAAAAATAGTAAGTCCAGCAAAAGGAAAATGTTGAGTGGTTCTGCTCTGATATTTTTCAGAGGCAGACAGGGAGTCCACAATACGAAACTTCAACTCAGTTCAAAAATCCACCAGTTGTCCAGACATTTTTCTGAGCTATTTGTACATGCCTGAGGGTATAAGGGTAAATTATTGCCCAAGGCAAGATGCTGGTAGGTATTACTTGTAGAAAAATGCATCAGTTGGGTGACTGGGGGTTGCATGTCCTTCCTTCTTTGAAGGTGGGAACAAGGATGCATATCGTGTTCTTCCTTAGAATGTTGGTTTAACTCAAATAGGAAAAGAATCAGGAGTAGGGCTGGACTGAGCACTTCTGCTACGAGCAACTTTGTGCATAGCAAACGCATGAGTGACAGTTTCACAGATATGAAGGACAATGCTAAAAAATAAATTTCCTGACTCTTTTTCTTTGTACCCCAGCCTGGTTCCATACGGGGACACACACATTTCATTGCTAAAATAGTATATTTAGTAGACAGTATACAGGCCAGGGTCTTCAGCAACCTAAACATTTTACCTGACTTTACTGCTAGTCAGCCTTTTTTCATATTTTTTTTCTTCCCACCTTCTGTCTGGTCCATATATTTGTTGCAGAAATGTGTGAGTACATATTTCATCTATCATCGTAGATAATTTTCAAACTATTACATGCTATTACAGTTCCAGTGTTGGCATTTCAGCTACAGAGTACAGCAGCATTTATCCTCAGCTGTAGTAACCAAAGCACTTCATTTTTTTTAATCGCCTATAAACCTGCATATTGCAGGTGCAGTGTGTATTCTTTAGCATTAGAAGTCACTGGATATTTGGCTGATTAATGCTGGAGAACATCTAATGCACCTGGCCAATTTATTTTTAAATGAAAATTTGGATCAAATAATACATTAAACAAAAGACTCTCTGTATCTTAAAAAAAAAAAAAAAAAAACTGAATATCTCTCTTGATAATGCATTTTAAGAATTTAAATGCAAAACTTCTCAGTCTGGAGGATCATAGCTTTGTATTTGATCTCAAACCATGCATTATGGATTTCAAGTATGTGAAAAGTATTTAAAATGTCTACAATAAAAATCTTTCACTGCTTTTGAAATTAACATCAATTTTATATGCATTATGTTGCAGGGAGTTGAAATTTGTTAAGTAGGTTAAGTAGTGGGAGGAATATTATAGAAAATCATTGCATTCCATTGTAAGATAAATTTAAAAAATAGTATAATTAGTAGAGAAAAAAATAATTTCTGCAATAAATACAAAAATACGCTAATGCAAAGTTACTGGTAAGTGTTGAGAAACAGATAATGCAAAGTTAAAGTCTGATCTGTAATGACCATCTCCCTGACAGTAATGCTTCCTTCAGTTAATGCATCAAAGGTTGCATCTCAGGTAATAGTGGTAACAATCTCAGGTTTTAATTCCCAATTTAAGTGTCTTTTTGCAGGTTCAATCCCAGACTGAGTGGACCAGGACCAGGTTGCCATTCTGGGGCCAGGAGAAAAACAGTCACTCTGTTTCTCCCTGCTGCACTTTATTTTGGAGAGGAAGAGGTGCAGGGGTGCAGCAGGGAGGTTTCAGGTTCAGGGTTCATTTCACCTGTACTTGACTACAGCACCATGCAGGGTCTGAAGTACCTGTTCAGGCTGTCTCTGTAGCTGGTAGGTGACAGTAGGCAGTTTGTTGTGTCCCTTTGCTGGGGACAGCCACGACTTCCTATGAGCTGCTGTGGAAGACCAGGCAACAGCCTTGCATGTCTGCCTACACGTGGGCAGCACATCTCACACCAGCATCTCTCTCAGAGCAGCAGCCTTGCTCTGGGCTGCTCCCCACAAAGCCTGGCTAGTCTGCTGTGGGTGCGTGGCCCTGCTGCCTGCGCACCTGCATACACATTCCCCAGAGACACGTATTGGCCCTTTTTGATCTGGAAAGATTTGCAGTTCTGGAAGAATCTGCAATTTTGTGTGTTTATTTGTTTTCTTGAGAGCAACCCTGGCTTTCTTCTTTTTCTCCTGAGAGCAATTCTAGTTGACGTTGCTATTGCACGGTGTAGAATCCATGCCCCTCCATGCTGGTGCCTTCTGAATGGAGTTCCCAGGGGAAGAAATCTTCTCAATGTTCAAGCAACGCTACAGGCAGCTTTCTATCACAAATCAGTGCCTATTTCTCTCCTCCTCCTCCTCGCACCCCCTCAAACTGCTATCTTATGTATGTTCACGTTCTAGATTCTTCTTATTTTTGTAATGTATTGGAGACAAAACCAGTCTTACCCTCTTTGGCTTGCAAGTTTGTACACCAAAGGGAGCAATAATGACTGGACAGCTTTGATTCACTCTCAGTTATGTGCAGAATCCTTTCACAGACCCAGAAAACCACACACCAGCCTCAGCTTCTCCTATTTGCTGCCTTATTCCTAAGTTCTGTTGCCAGCTCTGCCTAGTACAAGAGAAATTTTGTTCTCTGGATTTTCCGCCTTCACATTATTTATTGGCAGTCTCTCTCTCTTGTGAGTATAGATAGCAACCTGTCTAAGGGACAGCTGAGCTTCCTCTGGGATGTCTCCATACCCGTGGCACTAAGAAAAC
The DNA here is from genome assembly GCA_013400655.1 of Mystacornis crossleyi. Lineage (NCBI taxonomy): Eukaryota > Metazoa > Chordata > Aves > Passeriformes > Timaliidae > Mystacornis > Mystacornis crossleyi. The sequence continues at coordinate 48,459 of VYZQ01043476.1, forward strand.
CATCATTATCACTGTGCAGTTTTATAGGGATATTTAATATATATTCTACTGGAAAATACCTAATACAAAAGATTGAATTAACAGATGGTAAACAGTTGCTCTCTTGACCTGGTGGTGACCATCTCTTCTTTGCATTAGATACAGAACCTAATCTGATGCAGTTTTTTTTTTTAGATTGCTCTCTTTGTTATTCTCTATAAAGAAAGGATAATTAAAAAAAAAATACGCACGCTTTTGTTTTTCTGATGCTGGTCTGACTTCTGAGATTGTTCATTTATTTTCAAGAACCCTTATGATATCCAAGAAGATCCAAGGATGACTCAGTTTCCCCAGGGTTGCCAAACAGTTTTGCACCAAGTTCCAAAAATGCAAGATTTGTACCTCTCCCTTTGGACTTTTTTCCTGGAGTTTGGTTTATTTTCAAAATAAACTTTACTTCTCCCACTCTTGCCTCTTTCCACCAGTACAAGGTAATTTTTATTAGCTGCTGCTGCTGCTGCTGCTCCTGCTGCTGCTGCTGCTGCTGCTGCTGCTGGGTACTGCTAGTAGTAGTAGTAATAGTAAGTAGATTTATTACTTTACTTGCCAGGAATCAAGGTGACAGATTTTCATGGTGTGATTTTGGTGGCCACTGCTCTTTTCAAGAGGAAAGGGAGATCTGCATCTCTGTGTAATTGATTATGTTACACCTAATTTTCTTGTTTTCCAGAACCAACTAAGAGAAAGAAGCCATTGGCTTGTGAAGTTAAGATAAAGAAATAAAAACTACCTATACTAACAAGTAACTAATTTTCCATTAAATTCTATTTTCCTTGTCTTAATGCAGCTGGCTTTCTTTAGCTTTGGGAGTTTGTTACTATGTAGAATAGCAAGATCATACACAGAGTAGCATAATAGCAGTTGCAACAATAGTATTTTTTAATAGATCATTTAGTAGTGCTTTGATGTTTTTAGCAAACCCTAATGATTTAGCTTTAGAAATGATTCTCTAAGTGCTCAGAAATTAAGCCGTAAAAGAAAAAAAAATTGCTCTCATTATAGAAAAAGCACCTATTGATCCCTGTTAGAGAACCAGGATGCTATCTCACCCTCTAGTTCTTCTGAATAAATAATGACCTTTGACATAATGCAGCACTGGACAGGTTAGAAATAGCAGCTAGTCCGTGAGAGAGGCTGAGATATAACAGCTTCTCAGCTAAAATGAAGCTGAGATCTGCTAGAGATGGGGTCACCTTTTCACTCAGTTCCGCCACAGGATCTAACAAGAATTAAATATATTTGACAAATGACCTGAGAGATTCTTGCTGAAGAGGTTATTGTAATCAGAGACAAAGAGGTCTGAGATTCTCTAGAAGTCCCCAAGCAGGCTGGACTCTGCAGATGTGCCTGAGATGCTGGGTGTGGTTTCACCATAACATGACTCCTGTGGCTGCAGGGGATTTCATTGTTTGTTCTGCAGCAGAGCCAGAGCGTTTTAGTGCTGGTATGTACTTTTACAAACACTTAACCAGGGTCTTTGGAATTTCTTCCCTATATTCCAGAGGATGTGCCTCCCTGAGCTGCTAGCAAGGCAGTCCAGACCCCCATCTGCCAGGGTTCTTTGCTGAGCAAGACCTGTTATCCCAGCCCTTGACATTTCTTGGTCTTTTCTGAAACCCTCCAGGTGTCCCTGTGTGTGGTGGGAGATCCCTTGGCCTCTGGAAGAAAAGTGCTCGCATTGGCACATCATACACACATGATAACTGGGATTTGCTGAGGACTTCTTAAGGGCATGGAGGTCACTGGAACAGCCACATCTGTGCCTGTTTCTGCAGCCAGCTCAGCCCAGGCAGGTCAGTTGTTGCACTGTGGTGCTCCATCTCAAGGCATCACCATCATGTGAGCTGGGGGCCCTGCAAGTCCCCTGTAACCTCTGGGAAGCTGGTTTGTGTGGAGATGAATGTCACCATTTAGGACAAGCTCCACCTATAAATTCAGAGGATTAAAAACTGTAGTGTGTGTTTGCAAGTCTCTGCCAGGGTTACTGTTTAGCTCTCATCCATGTTCCAGCTCTGGTGGTCTCAGCTGGAAGTTTTTGGGCTCTTGCTACAAGCCGTGGTCCCTGCTGTTTTCTGGTACAGACCTGTAACAGAGATGTTGCATTGATCTTTAGTGACTACCCTGCATGTCCCTGATGTTTATGTTTTCCCTTTGGAAGTAGAAGTATTGCTTTTTTTACCAAAAATATCTCTTTACCATGCAGAGCCTGTAAGTGCTGCACTGAGATTTAATCACAGTTGGCTATTACCAGAACTAAGCAGGCTTGTGTATGCAGAGATTACAAGGTCTAGAGACAAGAAATTAGTAAAACCCACTTGCTAGAAACAGGATCTTGGACATGTGAATTTTAGTGGTGAACGAAGGCTTCTGGAAAGTTTGTAATTTCCAAGAAAATCAGAAATAAATATTTTTGATTTTTGATTATTTACATGACCTCTCAAATAACCTGATGTGACAGCATCCTTTCATTCTGTAGTTGGGTGTGAACTTTCATGAAAGCTGTCCACAGACCTTACAAAACTGAGAGCCAAGCTCAAAGTCATCCAAGAGTTCAGATGAATCATAGGGTTCAATGCGGAATCCTCCGAGAACATGAATTTTCTATCCTAGGGAGTTTAAAATCCAGATTTCAAAATTATGCATACATAGTTTATACTGGTTTCATCACCAAAATGTGTCTCCACAGCAGCAATCAAAGCGTTGGGAGATATATCTGTAAGTCACTGTTGGGAATCTTTTAAAGAGAAAGCCTCCAAATGGGATATTTATATCTTCACAGGCTATCTTTAGGTGCCATTTGTCAAGTTCTCACAGAGTGTCTCCCAAACCTCCTCTTTCTGAAACAGCAATATTCCACACCTCATTTTTAAACTTTGAGAAAACATGGAAAGCTCCTAAAATAATTTTCATTCATTTCATAGAGCAATAACATCAATGCCAGTAAAATGAAATTGAGCCATCCTGTGCATCCTCAAAGACAATTTTGGAATAGCTTTTTCACATCAGCTGTGAAGCACTTGCAAGGACAGTAGGTTCCCAGCCTTATTGTTTTCTGTGAGAGGAGCCGAGCAGCACACCACGCTTGAGATCTGCTGCGTGTAGAAACAATCTCTCCCTGCATCACAGCATCTCTGTGGGGCGGCAGAGAGTGTGAATGAAACAACAGACAGAGTGAGTGAGAGACTGGAATCGTATGTAGGGCTGACGCTGAGTCTGGGAATGAGAAGGGAGACACAGCAAGGCACTGTCAAAACAGATGTAAAGCAGAGGGTGCTGCAGCTGTGCATGTGTCCGGGGAGAGTGTAGATTTTTGTAGAGTGAGGGGAGAAAAACAGAGAAAAGCACATGCAATAATTTTGCATAGAAGCTATAATCCTGCTAATGAACAAGACAGGAAAGAGCAACGCAAACTTAGGAAATGTCTGGGCATAGACTGGTGATGGGGATATAACAGCATACAGTCACCCCATGACAAATACCCAGAACAGGAGTTCAACACAAGACCGGGGACAAGGCTCTTAATCAGTGTGTGTTGATCTCAGAAAAAGAGAGATGGCCCTCAAAGCTGTGAATCCAGAATGGGTTGTGTAAGTGTCTTTTCCTAACGACAGTGAGTAAGGGCTGCAGATAAAGGTAAAATAGAAAATACAAAATGGATGGGAGAGGGAAGAAAATGTGCAAAACTGTGTTATGGGTTGTTTTGAGTGATGAAACAGTTTTTAAGGAAGGCCAGGATCATCAGAAAAAATTTCGTGCTTAGGTGGACCAAGGCAGTTTGGGGCATATAAGGCCAAGGAGATCTGACGTAAGAGTGGTGAAGATTTTGATGATGCAGGAGTGGTAAAAGTATTCCAGTTCTTTCTGTCTCCTGCACTTGGAAGAAGAAGCATGGAATGCTGCCTAACTGATGCCAACTGAAGGTAAATCAGCAGAGACTTTCAAACAGTAGTCAAAGTAATTTGCTTCCATGATCTCAAAAGAAAGAAAGACACAACTTCTCCTCTGTCACTGAAAAGCAAATATTTTACTGATAATTTACAAAAATATATTAAAATACTTGGAACAGATTAAATATCAGAAGACTAGAAGCTGACTACTAGTTGGTGAACAAGATGACAAAGGGAGGTGTAGATCAGTTGAACTAACACCACTCCTGAGGAAAATAATGGAAAAATGGACACAGGATTAAATTAGTAGAGAAATAAAATGTAGGAATATAATTATTGTCAGTCAACATAGCTTTGTGCCAAATATACCTTGTCAAATAGAATTTGTTTTATTTCTTCAGATAATAAGTTTCACTGATGAAGGCAGCTGTGGAGGTATATGGTTGTCTGTAATGATATTTATCTTACACCATTACCTTTTTGATGCAAAAACACATGCTATTTGACACTGAAATGTGCAGGCACTAAGAACTGGCTAGCTGACACAAGTAGTTTGTAAGGGAAGTTATGATAAATATGGGTTCTTACAGTGTGTTCTATCAAATTTTCTATTGAGCCTATTCCGTATCTTTCCTAAAACCGGAAGGAAAATACAAACTCCCTGAAAAGTACAGCTGACACTGTGTCAGACAAAATGTCTGCAAAACCATGTGCAAAAAACTGCTGTACAAAAGGAGTAATCAGGGTTATTCAGCAGGTCATTTGATGAAAAATAGTACTGTTCAGGGTAAGGCTGTGCATGTGTGGATAGGGAATAGTGGCCTTATCTGCAGGGTGTGGGATTGCAGCTTGGAAAATAGTTTGGGGATCAAAATGCACAAAACCACTGAAATATTAAAACACAGTTGTTGCCACAGCAGGTGGATACAATGTTGTCTTTGGATATATATGCAATTGAGAAATGAAGGCTAGAAATGCCATGCTGAAAATTCAGTATAGGAATACAGCATTTGTCCATGACCACAGGAAATACTGCAGAAAAGAGAAAATGGTGTGGGAGTTGGGGAGTGGGGAGAAAGAGGCAAAAACTGTCTTGAATTTTCTGGTGGTATTAGGAAATGTTGTTTGGATTGCAGATTGGATTTTTTGAAAGACTATGGTCAGGTGGCTTGTTTTCTACTGTCCTCATTCAGAAAATATGACCATACTTCATTATAAAATAGTTCATTCCCCCAGAAAAGGAAGAAAAAACTTAACTGAAGTGTCCTTCTCTCTGTCTGCTTATTTCCAAAAGGAACATAACTTCAAGAATTAATTCAGATAATCTTGTCCAATAGGCCCTGTAGAGATAAACTTGGAAAGCATTCAAGAGACGTCATTTGCTCCTGCCTCCACGTGGTCCCTCCCTCTAATGTCTGAAGTGCCATTAGAGCAGAAGTACCAGAAGGGTGCTTTGGATGCAGAAAAGAAAGGTATACAGGGAACGAATAGATGTCAGATCAGAATTTCAGGCTAAAGGAGAGGAACTTGTGTTTTTAACCATGTTGGAACAAAGCCTTAGAAGAATTGGTCTCTCTCTTGAGCTGTCTTTGAGTGAAGATGGGAGACATTTCTGGAAAAAATGCTAAGAGTCAAAGGAGTTTGGGGGGCTCAGTAGGAAGTTAACATTAAGCAACTTGGGTTCCACGGGAGATATTGATACAACACCTGACCACGTTTAGTCTTACGTGTGGTAACTAAAGAGAAGCTCATTGTCCAGTGAAGCATGTAAGAAATAGTATCATTAAGAAGTCCCAGTGAGAAGCAGTGCTGAAAGAGATGTCACATCAGGCAGAACCACAGTTTGCACACATCGGGGAGGCTGGAGTTGAGCAGGGATGCCTGGCTCTTACTTCTGCTCAGTCACAGGTTTGCATGTGACACTGACCAAGGCTCAAAGATGCACCATAAGGTTTAGGTGTATCAGACTCCTGGGAAGGTTTCACTCCCATCTGGTGTGCAAAGAAAGATTTTTACCTATTTGACCATGCCTGAACATTATGAAAAGCAGGACTGTGGGAAACCTTACCTGAAATGCCGCTGAAACTGTACAGTCCTTGTCCTCAGATTACACCTGTCACTCTGCACAGGTCTTTATAGTTGATAGTTTATGGCCTAGTATAATTACGTGTGCATAAATATTTTCAAGACTTTACAATGCTTCTCCAACACCTGCTCTGTTGTTTCTATTTGGCATTGAACTGTTACAGAAGGGAATTTAGTTATACGTTTGAAAAGCTTCTTTTCTGTTTTTCGCAACTGCCCTGAAGAAGAGCTTTTACTGGGTTCACAAAAGAAAGAATGTAGCCTTAAATTTCCAAGAATAATTCCTTCTGCTAACTAAATGTAATGTCAAGCAACTGTCTTTAGTTTTTCCTTATGTTATTCCTTTAGCCTTTGTCCCTTAGGTACTAGTGACTCAGAGTGTCTTATAAAATATGAAGAACAACATTCAAAGTCTCTCAGAGAATAAACAGTATTATTTCCTGACAAAATTGCACACTGACAATTATTGAGCAACAGCATGACATGCACAAGATATAGAAACCCTAAAAATGGAGCTGACGTGATTGTGAGACTCCCACATAAACCAAGAGTATAAGCGATTCACAGGTAGGACTCAGTCAAACCCTCCACAACCTTGCTACTCACAGATTACATCCCCAAGGAAAGGAAATGTTTTGGGGTTTTCTGACATAGGCTAATGATATGAGTGGCAGCTTCTCAATACTAGCAGTCCTAGTATTTGCTTTTGGGAACAAGGAATTTATGGTTTAACACTTAAATGTCCAGATAATCAGAGAAATTAATCTTCCAAGTAGATACAGAGCAGAAGTGCCCAAGTACCTAAATGTGTTCAGTGCCTGCCATTTGCCATCTTCAGTAAGATTTCTATTGCCTGGTAGTGCTTGGGACTCTTTTCTCTCATGAACACCTGTATCTTATGCCAATTTTTTCTTTATCGTCTTGTACTCTTCTTTTCTTTCTCTGAATGTTCATGGGATGTTCACCCCTTTCTCCATCCTCTGTTGGCATAGATTTAACTTTAAACAAGATGTGGGTTGTTATATTGCAGATAACTCTCTCCTGCCTCTCTACTTTGAATCAGCTGCTTTGTATTCTGTTTCTCTGCAAGTATCACTTCATGCAGGAAGGCATTTTTGTCTTTCTGATATGTTCTTGTATTGTCAAATGTAACATGAATAAAATGGAATTCCAGAGATCTCCCGCTGGAATGCTTCCTATTTTATATGGATATTGGGGGTGGCAGCAGTATGATGTCCAAATAAGTGGCTTCAGAGAAGAAGGTTAAACAAAAGCTCCCAAATTTCCAGCCACAAGCACCAGAGTAGGCAGGTGTGAGATCCTGATAAACGGAGAACTGCTTAAAACAGGGGGGGGGAGGTGGTTTTATCTGTCTTTTCCCTTATGCCTCTCTGGTACACTAAGCACGACAGCTTCTCACTGCCCTTTATTCTGGCAGGCACACCTTTTTAGGAGCTGTACTTGTCTGTCTCCCATTTTTATACAGTCAGTCCTTTTTAATGGCTTCTCAGAGCTCTTCACCCATTCTCTATAGCTACCCTTTTTGCTGTCCATCTGCTTCTCCTCTGACTCCATCTCTGTGGGCTCACAACTGATGAGAATGAAGTTGGTGGCAAAGCACAGCATTCCTCCTCCTAGTATGCCAGCAGGACTTAACTTAGAGCAGTTAACAGTAGATCAGTTCTCTGCAGCAGGGAAGGCAATTATTGTCCTGTACTCAGCACTGGTGAGGTCTCCTTTTAGGAAATTAGAAACAAACTGGAGAGTCCACAGGAGGAAGAAAGAGCAGTTAAAGGTGAGAAAATCTGTAATCAGAAAATCTTGATAGAACACACTATTCCGAGAGAGAGAGAAGGAAAGAAATAAGATATCCTTCCTCTGCACACTTCTTAAGGTCAGTGAATAATTGTTACCAGGCACTGGGAGGGTGAGGCAGGTAACCTGCAGAGAAGGAGAGCTGCCCTCACCTTCTTCTAACTGATGTGCAGAACAAGTCAGGTTTTTGTCCTGCCAAAAATGGGTAACCACCAAAATAATAGGTGCAGCCCAGCAATATCAGTCCTTGGCAAGCTGTAACCAAACCTGACAGAGGAGCAACACATTTCTGTCATGCTGTGGGAGCCTGTCACCACGACAATACCATCGAGTCTGCTTGAGTATCCAAGAAGGTAGGGGCAAGGTAGGGTAGTTTCCTGACCCTGTGTGGGTCGTGTGGGCTGGATGCCATCATACAAAGTATCAGAACTGTTGAATTTTCACCTGCATGCAAATTTAGTGAGTTCACTTTACTCTTCAGTTTAATTGGACAAAACACCCAATTTGAAACAGTGCCCATATTGCAGTTAAGGCACAGCGCCAGTGTTTTATGTCATAAAAGCATAAGCAGTATTTTGACAAGGTTGACAGCAATCTGGTCTAAAAAAGCTGCCCTGACCTCATAGTTACTTTGTGCTGCTAGCCTGCTCCTCCATCACCTCCCCAAACAGACTTGTGTTATTTTTCTGTGTGACTCCTTTTGAAGACTCAGCAAAGATTGCCCTTCTCTGACTCCAATGAGAATAGCAAAATCTGTTTTCCGGAACTGCAGAAATAATCCTCCTGTGCTTGTTAGGAGGTCCCTGAAATAAATAGCCAGGGTAGGAAGCTGGAAATCAACTTCACTGACAAGGCCTGCCTTTGGAAACTTTCTGCTGAAGTGCTGTTTTTAATTGGATGGGGTTATGAACTTGCAGAAATCACATGTTGCCCACAGCCGGTTAATCTGCTGCACTTTTTCTGGTGAGATTGTTACGAATAATTTGAGCAGGAGTATGCACAGCTCTTGACAATGCCCTGCGTATGTAATTTGCTTCATCATCAATTCCTCCACAGCTGTAGAGAATGCTGGGACTGCTTCCAGCCTCCTGTAACATCAGCAAGAAAGAATCCTGCTCAGCTCTGGTGCCTATTTCTGCAGCTCCTGAGCCCTGAGCACTTTCTGCCGCGTGCAGGCCAAATGTTGCTGTCACATGTGCCACGTTATGCTATACACTGATCCAAAGCCCTGTTGCTAAACTCCTTGCTAAGGGAAGTAGCATTAAAACCTGACACAGAAAGAGAGGGAGAGAGCACACTGACCTTCTGCCATGTTCATTACCAGCAAGGTTGAAAGAGCTGTTGATGATCACGGTGTGGCTGCTGCAGAGCCCCATACTAACCACAAAGGATTGTTTAATGGCATCCTGCCAAATTCAGATCACTCAGTCAATTAAAAGTAACTGAGAAAGCTCAGTGACCTTTCTAGGCCAGCACCATTTCTCACAAAATGAATTCCATTTTTAGATTTCAGCAGTAGGGATGCTGAAACATAAAATGAGGATTTGCTGCACCCAGGGTCAAGTTGCCCAGTTTCTCTCGACCAAACGACCTAGCATTTTATGCTCCACCTTCTCCCAGATAGTATGGATGCACTATGGAGGGATTTGTGAACTCTTTTTTTTTTTTTTTTTTTTCTCTCCTTATTGATCCAGCTGCATCTTTTGTGGGCAGTCGGGTCGGCAGGGGGAGGGTGCAGGGCTTGTTTGATAAAATCCCCATTTGTTGATGGCAATCAGGGTGTAACTGTTAGAATTCAAGCAACTTTTGTGGATACAGGCTGGTAAATGTTTCCATGTGATTTCATATGTTCTCTTCATACATAATTAAAGGCAATACAAGAACACAACAGGCATTTGCTTTTGCTCATAAGAAGTACAGGTTAAAGGATTAGCTTTCAAATGCATCTGAGAAGTAATGACTGTACGAATGGGGTAAACCATAACTAAGGTATTTGGGGATTTGAAATAGATTTGAAATAGATTTGAAATAGATTTTGAGAACAATGGCTTATGCTTTTACATTAGGTAAGAATATAGCTTCTGTATAATTAAGGGGAATTGCTTAATTCCTGTTATTCTCTTCCTGTCTACAAAAGCTATTGTTTATTTAGAAGTGAAGAAAATAAGGAGTGGCTGGAGATGTGTGCCATATTGCAAAACAAAAAGACAGTTGGAGAGAATATGTTTGCTAATGAGTAAGATGTTGAGTGATTCACAACAGTAAACAGTCTCAGCTCTCCTTTCATGTTGAAAAAGGCACTGGGAATATGATGTCTTTCTGTATGTGTTGCTGAGAGTGGGGGAAGGGACCACATGCCTTTGTCCCAAAGAAGAAATTTTTCATTTATCAGCTGCAGTCTGAGTTTCTTGCAGGAACTCCTGGCAATAACTACTCAGAAACCACCATGTTTGCAAATGTGGTTCTGCAGTTCAGAAGACATCACCATCAGCAACCATCTTACATATATTTCTGCAATGCACAGTAAATTTGGTCAGAGTATGTTGGATAGGTCACCCATATCCAATAGCAGAGCTTTCTGGAAAGGAGAATCACTGCATTTAGAGCTGTAAAGGTGATACCCTACTTCTCTGACTTTTCCAGGTTGTGCTGCAGGGCAGCACTTGAGCTGGTGTTACCCTGCTGAAATACATCCTTTACTGTCTTCCAGGTGCTGGGAGCACCAGATATCTTGGGAGAATCTTCTTCTCCTTCTCTCTGTTTTTGTCTGCTATGGAGACAGGATGGGAAAGAAATACCATCAACTATGTGTAGAGGACATATAGGCTCACCACCTTTTATGCATAATTAGTGTCTCGGGTGAAAGTGCGTTTTGAGAGCAAAGGTTTTAAGGAGGCTGTCATCATTCTAACTGAATAGCTACAGTCTCTCCTGCTGCTGAGCAATGGCATAACAATGTTTAGCAAGGCCTGAAAGGCATGAAAAGCAGCTGCTTCTCTCTGGAATACTTTTCTCAATGAGATGTCTGCCAGTCACTCTGAAGAGCCCAGGGTGGCAAGTGACATGCCTTACACTGCTCATCCCAGTAATGAGTGCTACATTCACACAGGACATGAATGTCCAACAGGAAGTTCAGTGAGCCCCGGAGATTGAAGGCAGGTCTGGCAGAATGCCAGGAGAATGTGTGCCACTGACTCTTGAAAAGTTCAGGTGTGGTTATGCAGACTTCTGAAGGGCAAAGCCAAGTCTGCTGACCTAGCGGTATGATCATGCATTGATGGGCCTACGCATGTTTCTGAAGTGTTTTGAATTCCCCCTCCTGTGCGTCTTACATCTAGCAATTAATTTTCAGGAGACAGAGCATTGTGTTTTGACCAATGGCAAGTTGCTCATGAGCGAACTGAGTGCACTTTGTATGCTGAGCTAAGAACCTTACCCATTGTTCATCAAATTGCAGGCTCAGCTGTGCTAAATATTAAAGGCCATGACCTTTGTGGAAACTTTTGCTTCCTCTTAGAAGATCCTCTACTACGACTTGAAGCTGTTCGCATGCTCCTGCTTTCCTCTGGTGGTGTGAAAGGATCAGGAATGGTCATTGAGGTAGTGGTTTTGCCTTGACTCTTCCAGCCTGTCTGTGGAACTCTTTTCCACAGGCAGGAAGACTCACCTCCTGGGATCCCAAGGGATCCCACACATGAAAAAAGAGCAGGCAGTACCCATTCTCAGTTGAGCCAGAGGGCAATGCTTAATGGCTGTTGCCTTCCCTTGGTAGGTTGGCACCCTGCTTTTCCACTGCCAGGCTGTGTCTGCTGCTGAGCGTATGGCTTACACCTCTAAGCACACAGTTGTAGTAGCTGAGGAGATTTAGAAGGCAGGATGGGATCCAACACAACTTACCTTTTTTCAGTGTACGGTTTCAGCAGCAGGATTTTGATTGTTCATTGTTGGTACTAATTTCAAGTTTAGAAATATTTTTCCTGTATCTAAGTGCTGTTAGTGAATGGCTGCACCAGAGGGACAAATTATGTACTAAGTGCTCAGATATGATGCTTTCTAATGAATGATATTTTAAATCTTACTTCTGGAAGGACTCCACCTAGATTTAAAGTGCTGAATAAATTCCCCCACTAGAATCCTCTTCTCTCCCTCTTTTCCTATCCCCAGCCCCCTCTTCCTCACCAGTACCCTTCCTCTCTTTGCCTTTCCTCTGCTTTGGTGGAAAGAAGCATAACTCTCAAACTTGGGTGGTAAAAGCAGATCAAAACTTTGCACTACCACTGTGTTCACCACCTGCCTTTCCCAGGTCAAGGACAGTTGTGTGAGGTTAAGAAAATGAGGGAAGAAGTGGCTGTGAACAACCATGCCTGAATCTGTGTGCTTTGTACTGCTGAAGAATCCATGTGTGAGTTCCTGGTGGAACCGGGTAGTTTGTCTGTATTTGGTGGTGGTCTTTCCTGTCCAGGCTGGATGCTCTGCACTGCTGGAAGCCCAGCCTGTCGTGTTGCAGTAAGAGCAGTGCCTCTGCTTGGCTATGGCACTGGCGTGGCCATGGCACAAGCTGCCAATCCCAGCAGACGATCTAAAGGCGAGACAAGCTCTTTCACATAACTGTCTGCACTACCCAAATACAAAGAGGACTGGGGTGCAAACATTTTGTCTGTTTCTGTGTGTCAGGTTAAAATCTTTGTTTCCTACTGTGGCTCTCTTAGGGTGCATACAAAGATACGTAAGCCAGTGCAGTGAGAGAGCAGGGATCCCTGCCACCTGAGGAAATCATGTGCTGTCTAGGCAGCAGTAGCCTTTGGAGACTGATTCCATGGGTGGAGATCAAGGATGAAAATTTCATCCATTTGGCAGGTTACAGCATAGCTGTATGATCTGGAGAACATCCAGATTTGATGGAAAAGATGAAAAGGGAAGTTTCTTCCCATTTTGTCTGTTCTTATCCTACTGCCAAGTATTTTTGCAGACTGAAAGGGAAACAATAGTCATAGGAGCATCAGTGATGCAGCAACAGCTGCAAAAGCTCAGGACAATGCCAGAAGAATCTGACACACACTTTTCTGGAAGCTGATCATGGTGTTGGTACAACATGCTGTGTTACAAAAACCTTTCGTTTCCAAAGAGGTTGGACTATTAATGCCAGGTCCCCTTGTACCTGTCTTCTGCCAGCCTTGCTGTCTTTGCTGTTTTACCAGTGCTTGCTCTATGATTCTTGGGCGTAACAGGGAGTGCTGTTTTCTGAAGAAAACAAACTGTGGTCAAGTTATGACTTGCTTTTGGCCAAATATCCCTGCCACAGCCAGTTTGTCCCATAGTTGCATCAGCTGGCTTTAAAGCTGGCCCATGTTTTAGACTGGTGATCTCCTTTGGGGCTGTGAGGAAATGTACTGGGTGCAACTTACATCCTACCAGATAATGACCTCTCCATGTCCAGATAATTATGCTTTCCGTAGTTATTCCAGTGGAATAACTGTACCTCTTCCCTGCTGAAGTGTTTGTACAATCCCTAAATATACGCACATGACCAGAGGTGCTCAGACAGCAGACTCCCAGCCCTCTCAGAGGCTCTCTCACTGGTTTTCTGCTCCCTTCTTTTTCATTTCTCCTGAGCTCTTCTAAAAGTCTTCAGTTTAGCACAAAATTCGTTTAAAGAGAAAAATAGCCATTGAACGCTTCTCACCTTCATCCTAAGTGGGAAACTTGAGCTGTTGCAGTGGTGTAGATAATTTCTCTGTGGATTCTGTTGCCTGAAACTGCTTATGGGTAAAAAACCGGCATTCCTTTTAAAGCATTTTTACATTACAGTCATCACACCTCTCCAAAGCACTGCAAAGCTTCACAGAGTTCCATGTTTAGCAATAGACAGTACAAGCCTGTTGATGTTAGCTGCCACTGTGCAGAGATAACTTGAGAAAAGCATCATCATTCTTTCTCTGTGAGGTCTTTAGTCAACAAACATTTTTGTACTTCATTTCCTCTTCTATGAACAGCACAAATGAGGATGTGCCATGCACACTGTGAGGGTTAAGTGGCTTCTGTCTGCAGCATGCTTCATAAGAGTCAGTAGCATTCCAGCTTATTCTGACAAGATAAATATAGAGTTGCACTTGTGATGGGAGTTTTAATCTCTGCCGTGTGATTTTTGAGGAGATTTGTCTTTAGATGGTCTTACAGATGTTTTGTGCTTCCAGCTTTATTGTGAAATGTCTGCACTTTTACTCTGGGATAAAAGTCATGTCATAACTAACCAGGAAAAATGCTTCAATGCCTCCTTTGAGGAGTTTGTCCTTACTTTGATACAATTTCATTGTCCTGAATGATGTGATGGTGTATTATCATGCTACTTTTTCAGAATGGCTAAAATGCTGTTAGAGGTGAAAGAAATGTCTGCCCTTTTAATTCTTTTTGTGAGAAAGGCATTGATACCTTTCCTCTATCTTAAGGCAGAGGTAGTCAACAACACTGAAAAGGACTGAAGGAATAATGCAGATGTGAATTGAGTTCAGTGTTTGAGCTGTGTTTCTTTTGGAAGGACACTGGAATTTGTCAGTAGACTATCTCTGAATAGCAGTTGCCAGGAAGAATATTTAATGATGCTTCTGTGAAAGTTGTACTTTGAAACAAACAGCTGTAGTGTAAGAAGAATCTGTGAAAGTTCTCTCATGTTGCTTTGCTCTTTTTTTCCAAATAGATTTGCATTAATTTGGTGTCAAGAACTTTTCACTGTATCATAATTTTCATTCTGATAAATAGGGCACTTTGGGCAGCAAATTGTTAAAAAATCGTTTCATGAAGCAGCAAGACCTGTTTCTAGCTCTTCATTTTCTTTTCCTGCACCAAGAGGTTTCTCACTTTCCCTTAAACAAGGCAGTCTCCTTTTCCAAGGGCACATGTCAGTATCTCTTCAAAGGGGTGGGATTTCTGGTCAACATGTGCCTCAAATATACTTTCCATGAAATATACTTGGGCTGCCTGGGTCCCTGCCCTTCCCTGTCTGCAGCTGCACATTTGTGGTATGTGAAGGGGCTCCAAAGCATGAACACCAAGTACCTGCTCCATCACAGCACTCATCACACCACCCTAAGAATCGTGTAAGAGCTGAGAAGACTATCTGTTTTAGTCCTATTGGATGTGCTTGCTGAGACAGGGACATGCTGTTCTTGCATCCAGACATGTGCCCATCCCTCTCCTTGACTGACCCTGAACTTCACTGAACACAGAGTCTTCCTTCCCGTGACCATCCAAGCTGGAGATAAAACAAAAGGACTGACTCAGTAGGATGCCTGCACTGAGGCTGTTGATGGTTTTTGGGCTTCAGACCTCTGATGTCTCGGGTTAGAGAAAGGGTGTGGAAAAATGAGATATACCCTAGTAAGACCCTGTTGTCAATGCCTGAAAGTACCGTCTGTATTGTTTTCCTTAAATGTTGCCAGCATGCTCCAAAGAAATGTGCAACCCTGGAAAGATGTGTACGTGTGTGCAAGCTATTGTACATTGCTGTGTGTAGACATCTGGTATCTGTGAACTGTTTCGTCCCTGTTTTTTTCCCTTTTCTTCTTCCTTTGTGTAACCTGAGCTAGTGTAGCGTCATTCAAAAAAGCCTGTGGAAGGATATGTGGAAGGCTGATATAAGCATGATATAAGAATATCATGTTAATTGGTATTTGGCATAAAATCAAAGGGAAGTGATGGGAAAAACTAATCACCCACACTTAGATACACAAACCCTAACAAGCAGGAGGTAACAGAGAATACTGGAGTTCAGAGATCAGCTCACTAGTTGGTGGGCAGGAACCACCCCTTGGAGAAAGTTAGACAGGAGAAATAGGAAGGGGAAAAGTGAGGTTTATCCGTGGATCTCCAGGAAAAGAGAAAACTTTGTATGGGATATTTTTGAGTGTTGTAGGATTGTGTAAGAGATTTTTTTCAAGGTGACAGTGGGAATGTTTGTTACTTATTATGAGATGTTCCAGGGAAGGGCCAAAGCCAGAAGTGTGGATCCATTATGTTGGATCCTGGAGAAGCAGGTGTGGTGAATGGATGGTGTGGGAAGAGTAACACAGAGTAGAAAACAGGTTGTTGGCCACAGATCTTGTGTGTGTCTGAATCCTGCACCTGGTCACTGCAGCCTGTCCTGCCTTGGTACTAAACAGCCTCTTTCTGTTCTCACCATCTCACTCTCTTCAGTGTGCATTTCTGTGGTTCTCAGTGCCAGAACACAGACTGAAGGTCTGTCCTGGGTTACAACGTGGAGGGTAACCAAACTCTGCATTCAACTCCCAGCTACATCATTCCTGATGAACTGTTCATG
>VYZQ01043476.1:65450-87387 GCA_013400655.1 Mystacornis crossleyi
TTATCTCACAGAAAAGGGGAAAATGCGAATCAAACCACTACAATGGCTCAGTGGCTTCAATGGGCATCTGTAGCGACCCAGGTCATCAAGGACTCCCCAAAATATCCTAGGACTCATAGGGTTACATTGTTTCATTGTGAAACTCCCACCCAGGGGGAGGTACTGAATCTTCCTGCCTGAATCTGACCATATATAATCTGGGAGTTTTGGGGGCTTGGAACACCACAGCCACTGGACAGATCCAGAGGAGGACCCAAACTTTTGCAAGAGGACCAGACCTTCCACAGGACCACTGCTTTAGACAAGACTGCAACCATCACTTCAACAGGACTGCAGCCACTATTTAATTGGACTGCAGCCACCACCCTGACCAACAGTGTGCCAGGTTGTACTCTGACTTTGTAGGTTTAAGCCAGTCTTCTTGCATCATTGCATATATTGTAATCTTTCTATTAAATTGTAACTCCAACCTGAAATCTCTCTCAAGGTATTTGTGTGGGGTTCATTTCTCCCACTGGTTTACTTTCAAACTAGCACAGGTCATCGGGGGCCCATGTTTGTAGTGCCATCAGCGGGGGAAGAACAGAAGGTGTGTGCTCTTTCCTAGAGAAGTTCAGTTGTCTGTGTGTGTTTGTGTGCACCAGTGCTGTGTGCACAAGCAACCTGGTCATGAGCTCAGGCTGCTCATGAGGAGGAGACCTGCACTGGGAGAGACTCATGTTAAAGACGATGACTGGGTAACTACACGAGGTTCATGTGAGATGACCATCTGTTCTTAAACAGTCATACAGGCACAGTGTGAATCAGCATAGGATAAATATGTGTCATTTGAGGCGAGATGCTAGCCCTATGAATGCCAAAGCCAGACCCTGCCACTAAGAGCCTTTGGTTCTCACATGAACAGCCTCTGTCATAGCCCACATGACTGAAACACGCAGATTGCCTTCACTGACCTGAAAAGAGCTGACAATATCTTCAGTGTCTTTATATCTACCTGCCTGTCCTGGTGGAGGTGAAGGAAAATGACTCTGTGGGTCCACTTGCAAATGCACTTTATGGGAGCCCATAGGTGTTGCAGCGGGGTGGCTGCAACCTTCCCTCGGAGACAGCCTTGGCCCATGGAAGAATCAAGGAGACAATATTTGATAGATGTTTTCAGATTTTATTGTCCCAGCCGCACATGGCTGCAGCCCGGCATGGACTCCCACAACGACTGCCCCCAAGAACAGCCCTAGACCAACTGCCCAAGAGTCCCGTGGACACCCCTCAAAGAACAGCACTCCTGCGGGCTACATTCAAAGTGACCAATAGGGGACAGGATTTTGGGCACACATGACCAAGGGAACAGGGAGAAGGAAGCCCCGTGCCCCATCCCACGTTCACCTATGCCCATTTCCCTCAGGGGAAGAGAGGGCGAGGCCCAACACATAGGTTAATGTTTTGAGAGAGTAATGTTCCTCTGGAGTCAATACCAGAGCCAATATTTTCATCAATGATGTGGATGACAGACAAATGGCAATTTATGTCATTTGTGGGTGACAAACTGGGTACAAAAGCACATCATTGATAAACTGGAGGTATGGTTCCCACTGTAAGAACGTTGTAATCTGGAGAAATGAACTGACAGGTCCTCAAGATGTTCAGCAAAGGGGAGTGTGAATTCCTGTCTGTGACAGAACAACCACAAGCAACAACTTAGACTGGGTTCCAAATGAATAGGGAGGACCTTTGCAAGAAAGGAACCCAGTGATAGACAGCAAAATGAACAAGAACCAGAAGGATTCCTTTATAGCACTTAGGGATAACCATTACACTATGAAAATCGTAGTCAGCATATGGAGGAAAATATTTATTCCCTCTGTTCAGCAGATTTGAGGCCTCATCTGAAATACTATGTAAAATTTTGGGCTCTTCAGTGCAAGTGAAGTATTGAGAAACTGAAGTGACTCCAGCAGAAGACAAGGATTAGGTTGAGGAGGTTGGCAGAGAACAAGCTGTCTGTTGGAAGAAGATGGATTTGTTTAGGCCAGAAGTGAAATACTAAGAGGGAGTCTAATTTTAGGGGTATTGTTTGACAGCCATCTGAACATGATCCAACAGTTCAGCAATAGTGTGGCCAGAAGGACTAGGGCACTCTACTCAGCACTGGTGAGGCCACACCCTGAGTCCAGTTTTGGGCCCCTCAGTACAAGAAGGACATTGAAGGGCTGGAATGTGTCCAGAGAAGGGCAATGGAGCTGATGAAGGATCTGGAGCACAAATTCTATGAGGAGCGGCTGAGGGAACTAGGAATATTTAGTCTGGGGAAAAGGATGCTCAGAGGTGACCTACTTGTCCTCTACAACCACCCAAAAGGAGAACATAGACAGGTGAGAACTGACCTCTTTTCCCAGGCAACAAGTGACAGGATGAGAGGAAACAGCCTCCAGTTGCATCAGGGGAGGTTTAGGTTGCCTATTAGGAAAAAAGTATTTTCACGGAAGGGTTGCCATTCATTGGAACAGGCTGCCTAGGAAGGTGTTGAGTCACTGTCCCCTGAGGTATTTAAAAGAGGTTTAGATGTAGCACTGCGGGACATGGGTTAATGGTGGTCTTGGCACTACTGGGTGAATAGTTGAACTTGATAATTTTAAAAATGTTTTTCAACCTAAATGATTCTATGATTCTGTGATTCTTGTTCCCATCTTAAATTACCGATTGGAAGGTTACAGTGAAGAAAGAGACAGACTCTGCTCAAAGGTATAGAGTGAAAGGGTGAGGAACAATGGGAACAAGCTGCAGCAAGGGAAATATTGACTGAACAGTAAAAAAAAAAAAATCACCTGAAATCAGGACTGCCCTTGGACAGGGACCAGACTGATGAGTAAATATAACCATGGAGATTTTCAGAATCAGGGTGTTGCACTGAAGATCTCCAGAGGTCTCATTCGTAAATGAACAGGATTTGTTCTGTGATTCTCTAGGGATTTAGCAAATAGAATTTCTTAATTTCTGGCATGCTCGTAGCATCATTGAACTGAGGATGTATGGCTTCCCTGAGTGCTCATAGGAACAGTTAGGGGTCTTCCACACAGGCCATGTGCCCTCTGATGGCACTCCTGCTATGCACATTAGAAGGTGCTGGAGAAGACATGTGGACAGCCTCAGCAGTCTTGCAGAGTGACAGTAACTTAGTGCAGATAGGATAATGCTATCTGTGGGTCATCCTTTGAAAATGAAGGAAAACAAATCCTAAGAGTTTATTTAACTCCTGAAACAGTCCCCAAACACATGTTGGCTTGACATGATTTTTTACTGGGGATCTAACCACACCTGAAAGATATTTTTATAAAATATAATTGCATATAAAATAAAGTGTAAAATCATTGTCACTGATTCGTTTCTGAAGACAAGTCTAGATGGTATTCTGGAAGCAGATAAGGGGTCAATCATTCCATGCCCTGAGCCAAAATCAGTGTAGCAGCTGTATTGCTGTGGCTAGATAAAAACCTACCTAGGGAAGAGTCACCACATAGACACAGGACATTAACTTAGCCCCAGCAGTTTCAAGCTTCCAGTCAGCACAAAAGCTGCAAATCGACCTCTTTCTGCAAAACTTGATGAAGGTATAACTCATCTCTTATTCCCCAAGCAGGCACTACAATAACTTGCTGGCAGTATCTGCATGTACTTTTATTCCCTCTGTGCAGAAATTTAGCCTCTAAAGTTGAGGAATGTGAACCAGTTTATAATCCAAACATTTTTTTGAGATTTTTGTCATCTTCACTATTTATAGATATTTACTGAAAGGGACATATTGCTAAGGAAAATGAGTCAGGCCTTCTCAGAGAGGAAAGGGCGATGAAAGAAGACTAGGCAAGCAGTTTTTAGTAACTTCTTTTTTATTTTATTGTTTATAAAAGATGCCATTCTTTTATTTAGGTTTCATTGTTTATGGTTACTTGCCATGGCCCTGAGATACTTTTCAAGTTATAAAGTGCTCATTGCAAGTATTTGATATTAAAGATAAGATTTGATGTGTACTGGTTAATTTGGAGTGGTCACATGTGGGGCACCACACATCCCTGTTCCTTTTTATTCTCTAAATTGGAAATGTAGAACAAACACTTGCCATTCACACTGAAGCCCCAGTGTATGTTCTTCAATTTTCACGTATATCTGCCTGACTCCTTCTATGTTGCTGCCAAAAAATTGTTTGTTTAAAATACGCAGGGAAAGCAAGTATGCAAGTTAGTATGTACTGAAGTTATTTATTTCCTATGGATTGGCAATTATGGTGTCCTGGTAAATGGTGATGGAGTTTTGATATTAAACACTATATGCTGTGAAAGCTTTGGCTGATTCAGCAAAAGGTCCTTCAGGCTGCTGCCAATCATTGAAAAAAAACGTATGAAAGAGAATGAACTTCATGCTGGAATAGTTAAGAAGCACCATTTCTTAACTTCATAGGTTTTGGAATAAGCTTGCGGGAAAACTTCCCCACATTATTTTATTACATCACTGTACTTTGGTTTGATAAAACTTGGGGTCAAATGACGATTTTACTATTAAGGAATGGAAGCTGGAGTTAGGAGAGACTTCAGTTGCTAAGACAACCATCTCACAACAGTACTGCAGAAAATAATAACCACTGTTGAATAATGTAATGAAATTAGTGATCTTGAGGGAACATGTTTTGTTTTTATGTTTTAAGCAGCTATGAGAGCAGGTCATTACATGATACTAAGGTTGGTCAACATATTCTGGTTTAATTTGTTTGTAACTTTCTTTTTCAGATGGAAGAGCAATGAGGACCTATCTTTTTTGACTTCCTCAGACTGGCTGTATTGAAATGCTGTTTGGTTTTGGAACAAACATTTGAACTTACTCTGAAATAAGATGTGGTAGGTAAGGAAGTTGAAAACATGTTTACCTTTTAAAAAATTCTTAAATTATCTCTTTGTTTCTTATGCTTGCTTTCCTAACTTAGGTAAGGAATTTGTTGTTCAAGAACAGATTCATATTTTGGTAAAAAAAACTAAACCAAACCAAACCACTGTTATGTCAATGTCTTTGTTTCTTTCTGATATGCATCAAGTTTATCTTAATGAACTGGAGAAGTGGGCTGAATCAGAAAGCTGAAATTCAGTAATGAAAGAGAAATCAAATGCTCAACTACAAGAGAGTAAGAGGTCACCCAAAAGCACTGTGGAAAAGGATGAAGAGATGTCAGGGCCTTGGATTATGTTCTTTAGAATATATTGTTGTGAAAAAGCAATATTTTGTCCTTGAATTTATTAATAGCATAGTCTGTGAGACAGAAAAGACAATTATTCTGAGGTTGGTAAGCCTGTATTACAGTAACTCTTGAAGTTGTATGCCAGGCCCTAAGAAGATACAGACAAATTGGAGACAGGCAAGAGGAAAATGTTAAAAGACTTAAAGAAAACATGAGGTCTGAAGAAAGGCTTGAGTTTGATCTAGACAAAGGAGTCCTGAACAGGACATGGTAAATCTTCAGAAGTATAGGAAGGACTGAAGAAGATGATCATCAATTGTACTTTGTAGCCAAGCAAAGCAGAACAAAAAGTAATTTGTTTAATTTTAGGGACAGAAATACAGGTTGGGTGTTAAAAGACTTTTCATAATTTTGCCATCATAACATGCTGTAATTGAGGCAGTCATTGAGCAGGTGTCCTGAGGAAATGGTGGACCCTGACTCACTGGATGCCCTCCCATATGGGCAAACCAAAGAAATGCTTGTGAAGAGTGGTTTAAATGATGTTTCTTCTGCGATGGGGCTTGGTCTTCTTATCACTCTATTACTGTGTGCATTATTTAAACACCCCACAACACTACCAGTGTAGTCTGCCCTTTGAATGCTTCATTATACAAATGTCATGAATTTAGGAAAATTAAAATTGGTAGCAGCAAGTTTAGTTTCCCCTTCAAATTGTTTTCTCATTTGATATTAACCCATAACCAAGGAACACAAGAAGTCATGATATGTGTAGAAAGCAACTGAAAAGAAGACAACCATTTATGGATCGGGAAAAAAGAGTGAAAAAGAAAGAAGAAATTCCAGCCTGGCTGAGATTTCCAACACCCTGTGGAGCGTCAGAATTGACATGACACACAGCTTGACCATGTAATTTACCTGGATCTACAGACAGCAAAGTGTGGGTGCAAATGAGGCCTGAAGAGTAGAAATTTAGGAGTTATAAATTATACTGGTATCTTGCTCCCCTAAGAAAGGTGTATTTTTCTTGTGCTAAGACCTCGACCTGTTCAAATTAGCCCTGCTTGCAACACAAGGCATGGATTTAATTTAATGCTATAAGCCCCTTGTCTGATGAAGTTAGCTGAAATACTAGCTTTTGTTTTCTGATTGATTTTCTTTTACTATCATAATAGTTTTTTCTAAGACGTGCTTTTCCTAAGTATTTTTATTTCTTCCTCTGTAGACTTCTAAAATACAATCTTTCTTCTCAGTCTCTCCCACTAAATTCCTTGTTCATTTCTAGTGTCAGCTACTATAGGATCCACCTACTAAAGCCCACCTATTTGTTAGTCATCTCCCCACCCCACCATCTGCAGGCCATGCCATTCATGGCATCAAATCCCTGCTCACCATATTTCAATTACACATATCTTCATTTCAAGGTATGGTTTACTTGGGTGCTGTGCTGCTTCTTTCTCCTTCCTGCACACCTCTCCTACTTAAACCCATTTTTCTTAACCTCATGCTTCAAAGTTACAAGCAAAATGTCTGACTGGATAATAAGAGAGACGGTGTAGCAAAATGGTGTGCAACAGCTTCCATCTTTAATTTCTGAGATCCAGGTGTGCCTGTATGGTGATGGCTGAGCAGTCCTTCTGTTCACAGAAACACAGAATCATAGTATCATCATATCCTGAGTTGGAAGGAACCCACAAGGATCATCAAAGTCCAACTTCTGGCCCTGTACAGGACAGCCCCAAGAATCTCACCTTGTTCCTCTAAGCATTGTCCAAACACTTTTCAAACTCTGTCAGCCTTGGTGCTGTGACCACTTCCCTGGGGAGCCCAACCCAGTGCCCGACCACCCACTGGGTGAAGAATTTCTTATTACATCCAGGCATTGCCCTCACAGAGAAATTGCAGACTGCAGTGAGGTCTCCCCTCAGTCTCCTCTTCTCCAGGCTGAACAGAACAAGTGACCTCAGCTGTTCCTCGTAGGTTTCCCCTCAAGGCCCTTCACCATCTTTGTTGTCCTCCTCTGGACACTCTGTAACAGCTCAATGTCTTTTTTTTACATTGTGTCACCCAGACCTGCCCCCAGCACTCGAGGTGAGGCCACCCCAGTGCAGAGAAGAGCAGAGCTGGACAATCTCCTCCCTTGCCCGGCTGGTGATGCTGTGCCTGATGCCCCCCAGGACACTGCTGGCCCTCCTGGCTGCCAGGGCACTGCTCACTCATATTCAGCTTGCCACCAACCAGGACCACCTGTTCCTTTTCCATGGCACTGCTCTTCAGCAGCTTTTGAAATTTAATAATTGCTGGTTTTTATTCTTATACAAGCTGATGACCGTTTTGGGGCCTTATCTCAGTGACATAGATCACAGAATGATAGAATCATAGAACCTTTTAGGTTGGAAAAGAAGATTTTTGAGTCCAATCATTAACATACTACTGACAAATCTTCCACTGAACCATGTTGCTGAGTGTCACATCTACACATTTTTAAAGTACCTTTGGGGATAGTGACTCAACACTTGTCTGGACAGCCTTTTCCAACTTGACAAACTTTTGGTGAAGAAATTTTTCCTAATGTGTTTGCAGTGAACTGAGAGACTCAACAGTTTCTGGATCTTGAGATTTTCAGTCGTGTTGGACCTTTGTTGGGACATGCAGTATTGGCTACAAGTGCTAATAGGATGGAAACTGATCATGTGTAGCATTTCAGGGATAGGCATGACAGGAACAGGGTAAAGGAAAGCATAACTGTGACCTCCTGAAAACCGGAGCAGAAGAATAGTCCAGATGGACTGCAGCTTTTTGATTACTGGGAAGACCGTGCCACTGTACTGGATGAGTGGACAGTGAGGTGGATTGAGAGCCAGCGGAATGGCAGATCCCAAAGGGTTTGTCATCAGTGGCACAGGGTTTGGCTGGAGGCCTGCACACGGCGGCGTCTCACAAGGCNGTGTCTCACAAGGTTCCATTCTGGAACCAGTGTAGTTTAGCTTATTCACCAGTGACATGGGTGAAGGGACAGATGTCTTCTCACCAAGTTTACTGATGACACGAACTTCAGGGGAGTGACCAATACCCCAGAGGGATGTGCAGCCCTTCAGAAGGACTTTGACAAGCTGGAGGGATGGGAAGAGAAGAAACTTCTGAAATTCAAGAGGCAAATCCAGGATCCTGCACCTGAGGAAGAATAACCTCAGGCACCAGCACAGGCTGGGAGTGACCTGCTGGGAAGCAGCTCTGTGGAGAAGGACCTGGGGTCCTGGTGGACAGCAAGCTATCCATGAGCCAGCAAAGTGTCCTGGGGGACAAGAAGGCCAATGGGATCCTGGGGTGGATTAGGAAGAGCATTGCTAGCAGGTCAAGGGAGGTGATCCTGATCCTCTGCTCAGTCTTGGTGAGGCATCACGTGGAGTGCTGTGTCCAGTCCTGGGCTCCTCAGGACAAAAGAGTCAAGGAACTACTGGAGAGGGTCCAACATAGGGCTAGGGAGATGATGAGAGGATTGGACGATCTCTCTTATGAAGAAAGTCTGAGGGAGCTGGGCTGGTTCAGCCTGGAGGAGAGATAACTGAAAGGGCACCTTATCAATGTTTCTGAGTTTAATGTCCCTGAGTCCCAATGTATGCGAGTATCTGAAAGGAGGGGGTCAAGAGAATGGGGCCAGGCTCTATCCAGTGGTGTCCAGAAACAGGACAAGGAGCAATGGGCACAAGCAAAACACAGGAAGTTTAAATTGAATATGAGGAAAAAATTCTTTATTTTGGGGGTGAGAGAGCACTGTGGAACAGGCTGCCTGGAGAGATTTTGGAGTCTTCTTTTCTGGATATATTCAAACATCTTGATGTAATCCTGTGCAATATGCTATAGGATGACCCTGCTTGAGCAGGGATGTTGGACTACATGAGTCCACTGGTGGTCCTTTTAAACCCTACCCATTCTGTGATTCTGCTTTGAAAAAGGCAAAGGGACAAGGGGGCAGCAGATAGGACAATTCATGCAGTGAGGAGAGTGCCAACAGTGGCATGCAGATACATGCCTGTGGCATCAGTCAGACGGGTATAGGTGCAGCCACCCGGAGGGCCAGAAAGACCAACACTTACCCTTCATTTAATCACCCCACCAACTGTGGGAGAGTGGAGAGCAGTGGATTTTGTCTATTTCATGTGATGAGTATGATCATTTCTGCTGGAAAGCAAAGCAGAGGGCCAAACAACATCTTCTGTCTCACTCTCTTACTATGTTTGACAGCCTGATCTGAGCTATGTGTCCCACTCATGCATGGATGTCTTCCCTGACTTGCTGGAATCAGAGTCATGCAGGAGCATTCCAGGCAAGCAGCACATTTTGCCTGAATGCTGGCTGCTTGCAGGGGCATTGTTCATATTCATGCAAGGGTAAGACCCTGAGGATCAGAAATGAGAGTAATTTAGCTGTATGAGAGATTTGGAAGGACACGTGGAGATCCTTCTCTTCTGCTGTCTGTGGGAGGGAGGGTGAGTAAAAGAGAGCTTATTTTAAACATGAACTAAGTGATTTTTAGTGACTTCTTCGAAGAAAGATGCATTTGTTAGTCTTCCTGAGTAACTTAAAGTGAGAGAATCTGGTGAGAGACAGCAACATTTTATTAGACATAAAATCCTGAAAAATATCTCACAGTTGTAACCCTGAGACAGAAATAGAAGTGCAAAAATTTTGTAATGTTTTGAGTGGCTTGGTAATATCAGCATACTCAATCCTCTCTTTTCAAAAATATGTCAGCCATCAGTGAAAGGAGTGTGGCAGGTGAGAAGACTGGTTTTATCAGGGATGGAGAAGCTTTTTCTGAAGTTTCTCCAATAGCAAACCCCCCTTTACCTCTCAGCCTGGAAGAAAATAGAGAAGGAAGGGAGATCTTTTGCCCTTTCCTGTTGTTACACCCAAATCAGAAGTAATTTTCCAGACACTTTGTGTACTTACTGAGAACAATACCTGAGCCAGATGCTGTCCACAGTGAAACAATATGATGTTTTGCAAAAGGGGACAATGAAACACAGGGCCTTACAATCTTAGAAGTGCTTCTGCATAGTAAAGAGAAAGGTTACCAGGAGATAAGTAATGATAGGGATTGCAAAAAGGAGAGCATAAGAACCTTTTCAATATGGTGAGGTTTTAGTAAGATTTAGTCCCAACAGCCTGCAAATCTGCTGTATCTACCACAGAGCAAGAAACATTGAAAGGCAATTCTGTTGTTGTTTCCCACATGGGCAAAAACTTTTCCAGCATGCTGCAGGGAAAGAAGACTGGTACGTCAGCATTTTGCTGTTGCTTTTCAGAGTGGGGATTGAAGTGCCTTGCAGCTGGGTCTCTGGTTGGTAAATGGCAGTAACACAGCCAGGCAGACTGTCAAGCATGAACTCTGAGCTGTTGTTCATGGTAATGGTATCGGCTGCTCTGTGCACACACGCACTAGTCAAGAACATGAATCAGGATCTCAGAGGCAGCAGCTTGCAGCTGGCACCATGAGGACCTTCAGGTGAGTTCTTGTCATGTAAGATACCACTATCCAGCCTCTCTGCCACCCATGGGTACAGAATCCAGCCTCTCTACTCATGGGTCCCTGCTGAATTTCACTCCCATGGTGTTTCTAAGGTTTGGGAAGCATGTCATTCTTCCTGACTCAGTAGAGGTATACCCGAGTGAGCTGTTTTTTTTGGACAAAAAGTACACATTTTATGTAGCCAGACCAAGAGTTTCTATAAGCACGTGTGCAGTCCATTTTTGTTGTAAGTTGCATGTTTTCTGTAGACTATGCAGGAAAGCAGTGATTACGTGGGAGATATGTGGTGTCAGCTGAATAATGATTACAGATTCCATCTGGGTGCCTTCCATCTCTCTTTTATCTCCTTCATCCTACCTTTGTTTACCAGACGAGTGCCCAGTTAAGATGCCTGTGTCTCTTCATGGAAAATTGGAAGCATTTTGGGGATTGCCTACTCTGTGCAATGAAGAGGAGTTGACGTTAGCTCAGGTCCAGAGGTGTTACGCAGGTGTGTTAATACAACTTCTATTTGAAGACAACTAGCCTAACCAAAAAGAAAGATGGATTAACCAATATGAAGCAGCAAGCTAAGCTGTCCTCTGTACCACTGCTGTCTCAGGTTTCTCCATAAGCTGCTGCATCATCCTGCATAACCTCACCCTTGCCTGAGTTTGATGGGAACTGGGTCAGGCCAGTACTGCAAGCCTGAATAATTTTACTGCAAACTGTGAAGTTTGGGGGTGTTTTCACAGCTTCCTCACGAAGAATTGGATGGAAAGGTGCCCACAAATCTGCCCTTATTCAAAATCAGTTGCCCTCTGTAGCTGACTGTAAGACAGAGCCAAGTCAAATGGCTGCTCTTCTTCACCTATGTCCTGAAGTGTAGCATCCATTTTCAGCTCTGTTGAAGGGATGCCCAAAGGCAAAAAGACAGCTCCTCCAAGCCTGGAGAGGGCGAGATGCTGTGGGGAGCCTAGCATGGGAAAGTGAAAGGGTGCAAGTACTGCAGGAGGGGAGAGATGTGACAGAAAGAGAAGAGTTGAGCTTGGAAGAAGGGCTAAGTGTAGCAGGGCAGGTTATTGGGTCCCTGCCCAGAAAAGAAGGACAGAAACGTGGCGTTGCCACCCTCATTAGCTGTGGAGAGGGGACGAGGGGGGGCAGGCAAGGCAGGAAGTCTTAAGGGCATAGGAGGGATACTGGTTCTCAGAGTGGTGGGAGGAGAAAGGTAAAGAGGAACAAAATGCCTTCATTCTGTTTGGGAAATGATAATTAAAAGATTTGAAGCAATCATTTAGAGGTTCAGATAAATAGAAGTTATGTGCTTTAAAAGTAAAGGAATAGAAGATTAAAATTACCCACAGACTGTAATTATAACTCCTGCCCTCTGATCAGATTAATGTGTTTCCAACAGGTATAAAAGTGGCAGCTATTGTAAAAATACTGTTTTAGTCTTACATGTAGAGAGCTGTGCAGTTCACACAAGACTCACCAAAAAATTACTCGATAACTGGATACACGAGGACAAATATGTCTTATGGTAGTTATGGCTGTTCATTTTCATTCTGTTCTCTGTGTACTGGGGGGAAATTTGAAGCTGGGGTGAAAATGGGGAGGAAGTGGGAACTGTAAAAGAGGAAGGGTGCTTGTTTCAGTGGTTTGGGAGGGTAAGTGGAAGAGAAGCAAATTCCATAACCAAGCATCCAGGCTGAGTCATGGCTACTTGCCACAGCTACATATCACTTATGTCTGACTTTGGAACTGAACGTATTACACACGCTCTGGCAGAGGCATAAGGAGGCAGAGCCATTTTAGAGGCTAGGCTGAAGACTGTGATTTGTGTTTTCTCTTCTCCTGCTTTCAATCCCACAGTGATCATAAGGGTTTCACAGACATATTTTCTCATGTCATAGAGGAATCTGTATAGTTGGCAGTACTGGGGATGCCAAAAGATGACCTCACTGAAGGCAGTGTTTCTAGATTCTTGCAGAGGTCAGACATGGGTCCTTTTCTCCCTTCCTTGAGAGTCAGACATAACCCCTGTGTTTGGACCACAATACTTTCCATGCTCCTGCCTGTGTTTTCCCCTGTGTTCCACAGAGAATTGTCAGTTCTCCAGCAGGGCAGTACACAGCTGCCAAAAGGAGCAGACATGCTGATTTCTGCTGTGTGGACCTGAGTAAAATTATCCTGCAGCCTACATGAAAAGCAAATGAGATAGTATTCATCTAGGTACCTGTACAGTCTGGACTCCTCACAGCATCCCAGCTCTTCTCTGATCGACAGCTACATAAGAAAAATGAGATTTGAACACAGCTTTGCAGGCAGTGCAGAACGTGGGTCATGTGAATTTTCCACCTGAGTGTCTTCCATTATCTATGTTCAGTCAGGGTAAAAGAGAAAGCAAAACTCTGACATTGCCAGTGTTATGCAGATTGTGTTTTCATAGATTTTACTTTTGAGAGTGGAGTGACTTGCCAAACCTCTGATGTGACATGCGATTTGGAGATAAATTTCCATATGCTGTTTAAACCTTGTCACTATCACAGTTCATTTGTCATTTAAACAAAGAATACTCATACCTTAAGTGGAAATATCAACATGAAGAGTTACTACCTTGTAGGTACTATCATCCTGCAGATCTCTTGTCCCAATCCACTTTAACTCTGTTGCAGTGTTAGATGTAATGCAACAGCTAACCTGAAGTCTATGAATAGGGATTTATGAAATTCTCTGTATTTCTGATACTTTTATACAGTAAAAGAAAGCAACTTTAGCTGGGTAATTAATTGCTCAGTGTCTTTGTGTCTCAGCAGCCACATACTAATTCTTCTTAACTTTCTCATTTCACCTTTCCCATCTGTTCTGTAAATGTATTTATTATGCCTTGACCTACTTTATCTTTGTTTTGCATTAACATTGATTTGGATATCACAGGGTCTCTGCCTCTGAATCTGGTTTTCATAGCGACATTTTTAACCTTTTCTTGAATGAGGTTTTTTGTAACTCTGGGTGTGGCCCAGAGAAGGAGAGACAGTTGCTTGATCTTAAGTGGAAGAGACAGTCACATAAAGATTGACAGCAACAACCTGAAAGGCCTATGAAGTATTTGCTAGGTCCTTGTTTTTATAACTACAATGTTGTTGGTATTTCCAGAATTTGTGCCCATTCACTATTGAACTTTGAATTTTCTGTCTTGTTTTTTTGATAGCTGATATGAGACAAGTATGCCTTCTGGTCTATTAAAAGGAATGAAGAAAAATCAATATTTCAGCATTTAATTGTAATTGTATACTTAAAACTACTTTTGTTATTTTTCCTCGGCTTTCCAAGTTGGATGCACAGATAATATTTTTAACCAAAGAATAAAATACAGTTATGCCCTGAAAGACCATATTTGTGACATGCAATTTTATTGTTGTTCTTGTTTTCGTTTCCTGCCTTAGCAAATGTTTTGCACAAGTATTGTCTCGTTTCTGTCTCATAACTCCTAATCAGAATGAGAACTCTCAAAGGAAAAGAGCAGTGTGTTGGGATGAGGAGCAAACAGGAGTGGGAATGTGTCACTATTTAACTTCTGGGCTCCTGGGCATCACTGCAATACAACAAAATTGTAATCTAGCGTAGTCTAGTGGGAACACTAGATATCTTCCTGCCCTAAGTCCCTAAATCCCATTGAAAATGGGCTAGATCTGATTTTCTGGCAGCCATGGAACAATTAGGAAGCAGTATGAATGTTAGGACCTTTAATTTTGCTAGTCTAAGGTGCCAAAGACAATTTAAGCTCCTCATGGAAATCGCTCAATTATTTCCTGCCATGTATTTATAGTTAGGCAATTATTAGCAGTGAGTTTTATTTATTTAGATTGTCTGAGCAGATTGTTGTGGGGAGGTGAAACAGCCACCTGAATATCCTCAGTAAATTCTGCTTGACCACGAAAAGTCTTTGCCCCTGAAGAGGCAAGCGTGTGCACTATCCGGGGGAGAATTTCTCACCACAAAACAGTGTGGCAGGAATAGGCAGGGGAGCACTTTGTGGGATTGCTGTTCTTAAATAGCTACCAAAGGAAGGAGCAGTCACACTAACCACACCAGAGCTATGCATAATCCATTGTCCTGAAGGTAAAGGAACAAATGGGGAAACTGGGGCAAGGGATGTTCTGATAGGGGTTGATCAATAGCTAACTCATGTAAGCACAGTTAACTGTTAGGAGACAGCAAATCTTAGTTCCAACAGCAAATGTTAATTATAAAACCTAAGAAGCCAGATTTGCCCTAATCTTGACAGAAGGGACAACGGTCATCTTAGAAACTACTGAATTGTTCCTCAAAGGACTACGCATGCCCCAAGGAGAAAGGTGAAAAGTGCATCTGAGGAAGAAGAGGAGCCTTCCTCAGTGTGACCACCAGAATACACAGCGCATGCGTGGCACGTATGCTAATGATATTAATGATTTCCGAGAAATAATTTGTATAACCATGCCTGTCCCAAGGAATGTGATGAATATTCATAATTTAACCCATAACAGTGTGTTGTAGGGAGCACCGGTGTGTGTGTTCGGAGGAGCGATCCCCCACACTTCCAGTGCCGAATAAAGCAAATACCCACTTCTCTGACTCTGTCTCTGAAGTGTCTCCTGGCCCAGTTTGGGGCGATTCAATTCCTGGAAGGATACTCGCTGGGATTGACCTTTACAGGCCAAGGTCAAGTAAAGGATTAAGGACATGAGTCATATATTCAGCTTTCCAGTGTTTAACCAGCCTCCGAGTACTATGCCTATGTGGGCACAAGATTTCAACTCTGTTAGGTTACGGACCCCTAACCATACTGCCAGTCTTCCTCAGTTGCTTTGCATCTTGTCCTGTCTGTTCCCTTTCATGGACAATGACACCATTTCCAGCCTTTCTGCACAAGGATACCCTGGCTAAAACCCGCTGCCATTGTACCCACAAAGACAGGAACTGGATGGGCTTTGACATGGGGGACATGGTGACATGTCTGTGTGTTTGGTGAGACACAGTGGAGAGCCATGTCAGCGCAGCGCTGGCTGTGTCCTGCACAGTGCATCACTGCTTGGTGGGATATATCTGTCTGTATGTGTTATCAGAAGGAAGGGGGAGATGAGAATCTCTGTTAAAGGAAAAATGAGGTGAAATAATAACCCACAATCCTGAATAGAAGTTGCTGACAGAAATAAAACATGCCTATGCGGGTTTTTCTTCTGAAAATCTATGTGGGCCAAAGATGCCAGTGACCCTAGGGATGAAAGAAGAGAGAGTGAGCAAAAGCAATTAAAGAAAGTCACTGTGAAAGTCCTCAGAAGAAAAGGGAGAAATGTATGAAAACTTCGGGTCGCATGCAGACTGTGAAAATCCTCAGCTGATTTTAACAAGATGGATCTTTTTTATGTTGCCATGATGGTATCGCTTTGCAGGTCATGTCACAGAAAGTGAGGCAGTTGTGTGGGAGTCATAATGTTAGACTTATCAACCTCTGTAAGGGAAAAAACCAAAGGAAGAAGAAAATAGCTGGGTTTGTCTGTGAAGAAAGCTTAGGAAGCTGAAGGGACTGGGTAAGTCATATGTGTGCCTTGGCATTACCACATGGGCGCGTCCTCCCTCTGCCAAGACCCTTATCACCACGGGGCTGTCTCAGCACACAAGTGACGGTCAGCCTCTTGAGGTGCACTGCTTTGACTTGTTCAGATAGCCTGGGATGGGCTGTGTTTGGAGATAATGAGCATATCTGTGCAAGCTGGGTGGGTCTGCCTCCCACCTTTCTCTCTCTGCAGAATGCAAGCTCACCCTTTGCATCCTAGATGTTTCTCAGGGGTCTGGTACTGGGCTGCCTGAGCTCTTGGGAGCTTCATCCCATGTTTTTTGACTCTGACCTTCATCGTATCACAAATTTGAGACACCATCATATATGCCCTCTTTATCTTATAACAATAAGGATGACAAAAGGAAAATTAAGGCAGAGAAGAGCTTCCAGTAAGTCATTAGTTTGCAATCATCACCACTTTTTTTCTCCCATGCAATGACTGTTTCCATGGAGACTGGAGCAAACCAGTGGCTACGAGTGTGCATTCTGCTGGTCCCTGTTTCCACAGAAACATGTACATTGGATTGCCAGAAATTAAGTTACTCTCGTCCAGCCAAACAAAGTGGCATGATTCAGAAGTAACAAGTTTCCTTCCAATATTGTGCTCAGATGGTCAGTCGCAGAGAGTCTGGGCGTGGCAGAACATCTCACAGCCATCCTTTCACAGGTGCAGTGTGCTAATCCTAAAGAGCTTTGTTGGTCGGATTACCAAACCAAAGACAGCATAAAACATTGGAGCCTAGAAAAAAGCAGGGGTGTAATGTAGTAATAGTTGCTGATTGCTCTGCCACTAGAGACTGCCCTGTCACTGCATTTGGGTGCCATCCTTGGTAGGCTTTGAGAGCAGGAACAGTTGCCTTGTACGCATGAACAACATACACGTGCTCCTGTGAAGGGCATTCAGCATAGCCACAGGATAAGGATTTCCCAGAGCTGTACTCTTGCTCTCCTCATAATCTGGGGACAGATACTCCATTATTTTCACTGCAGAAAAATGGGTGGGTGACCAAGCAAATAATCTGCTCAGAGGACTTGTGTTTGCTGCTACAAGAAGTTCTCCCTTTGTACTGGTGTAACTGCTGAGTTTGTTTTGCTGGCTGGTACAAAACCAACCTGCATTTAGGAAGCAGACAGCTGGCTAATGTGAGCTTCAAGTTGGATAGGGAATATACCATAGTGCACAACACTGTCAAAAACTGAGTTTATTTAGATGCCAGGTTTGACTTAATTTCTTATCAACCCTTATATAAACTGCTTTATATGCAACAGATAGCTACTAGACAAGTTGTTCCCTTGTATGGCTATAAAGGTAGAGACATTTTCTATTCTTTTGTTTGTAGGATTTCTGTCACTGAAAATTGTTGATTCTGTCTAGAAGATGCACATTGTTTATTGCAGTTTTTTGACTCTTCAGACAAACTCTAAGAATAATGTTCCTGGCACAGCAGGCCACCAGAGAAGGGCTTCGAAAATGACACCCACTCCAGCTAACAATGGCTTGAGTTGGGGCATCAGATCAATTTCATGTTGATCCAGTTTAACTTCTTTAGGAATAAAAAAGGAATTTATTTTGAGATTGGAGATATGGTTTTAATGTGCTGGATTGTCATTAATAGCCAGATTAAGGGCCGTTGTGAGATTAAAAAGTATCTCACAGGTCTGACTCTTACCTTAAAAGTGATATTTGCAATAATTGTTGGGTCAGGCATTTTTTATTGCATTCCAGAGAAAGACAGATATGAAGGCCAGAAGAGACATCCAGCCCAAACTGCTGCAATGGAGATGATATGCTTTCATCTATTACTGCTGTATATAGGACCATAACCTTGTGGAATAAGCTTCCCTGCCAAGAAAATATTCTTTCTGAATTTGAGCAGGAAAACAGGATCCACTGCTTTCAGAAATGGCTTGTCCTAATGGTTAATCATCCTTGCTGTAACAAATTGTTCCTTGTTTCTAATTTGTCTGGCATTAACTTCCAGCCAGTGAGTTTATGCATGACTTTTTAATCCATTTTAAAAATCCCTTTAATATTTGTGATTTTCTCTCCATGAATCTGCCTGTACTCTGTAATCAAGTCACCCCTCTACCTTCTGAATTTTTTTATTTGTGATAAGATAAGCAGCTCAGGCTCCTTGAATCACTTATACAATAAGGCTTTCCTGAAACCACAGTTTCTTTTCTCATGGAAGTCTCTTCAATTTTTTTTTTTAATATTTCTTTGCAAGTATAAGGAAATCTACTTTTAAGATCCCTTTAAAAGCATAGACAAGCGAACAATTTATGAGATTCTGACACTGAACTCATGAGTTCTGTTTAGAAAGTGGGAAAGACCTCAGTGCTAAATCCTATTCCCTCATTCATACACACGGAAACCCATTTACTTGTTAACTATCATGTTGCACTAGGAGCTTATGTGTAATTTTGTCTGTTGTTAGTCCTGAATCTTTTTTGCCTCCTTTCAGCATATAGTTTGCTGATGCAACTTAGGTTTTAAAGCTGGCTGGTGGTACCTGTTTAAATCAGACAATAGCTTATACTTCTTAACTTGAAGATCTAAATTTTGTCACCCAAGCCTCACTCATTTGTCCGTTTTTATGGGGAGTTATGGGTGTCTAGACATGGGACTTGATCACAGAGCTGCTCTTGTGGACTCAGTGTGGTACTGGGGCTGAGTGACCAGGTGCTGCTTGTGATAGTCTGGCTTCAAAGACTCAGTCTTCCTAGAGACCCGGCAAAGAAATTAAAATGTGCATAATACATGTGCTCTGTACTAAGGAGCTGTACAGCTGCAGTGCAGGGAACTGGAAACGCTCTCCACGTTGGGGTGGTTACCTTCCCTGGAACCATTACTCATTTATTTGCCTTCCCATGTGTTACGCTGTGCAGCCTTTCATCTTCTGCAAAGAACATTCATTTCTTTAAAAGATATTCATTTTAAGTGGGTGTATTCTATTTTTGACACATCCATTTCATATCATTAGAATATCACCCTGCAGTGCTGGGGTGTATTTATTTATTTATTTTTAATTTTCAATTTCTCTCCTATCTGCAACCGGCTGTCACTATGGCATTTTTCCTCCATGTGAGTCAGGAGAGGAGCTGATTTCTCAAGTCATCTGTATCTTCCATGTGTCAGCTGTCAGCTGTACACCAACAGGGGTAGAACAAAGTAATCAGCTGCAAATTGCTTTGGGGTTCTGCTGATGGGAGAGGCATGGGCTTCTCCCACAGCCCTAGGATGCTGGGAAGCTGAGCGGAACAGCTAGCTAAACCCACTGATCTCTAACTGCTGCAACTTTGGCCACAACCATAGACAGCTAAGGGTTGAAACTGAATTTGGCTGCCTCTTGCTAGGCTTTGCTTAACCACCTGACTGTCAGGGGATGAATGAGGGTGTCCAGTAGAACAGGAAACCTCTACCATCGATGCAGAGAGGTGTTCAGGTGCCCTTGACCCTAGTGGAAATGGGATACAGCATACAGCTTTACACAGCAGAACGTGTGCTGCTCATGGCTACCGCTGTATCTTAGAGGTCTTTACCAACCTAAATGTTTCCATGACTCCCACATCACTCTGCGTCTGCTGTGCTCCTGCAGGTGCAAGGGCAAGTATGGAGACACTCAAATTTCCAGTAAACTTCTTCATAAGGAAAATAACCCTTTCCTTCCTGGATCTCTAGAATGAACTGCAAAATACATGACCTGCTTGGTACTGCAGATGGAAGTTTCAGGGCAAGGATCAAACTTGTGAGATTAATAATTTTGTTACTGCCTTTCCAGGTGGACTTTTGTTATTCTGCTGGTAGCTGCCTGAAAAAGACTGTGGATTAATCAGTGTTGGCTCCACTTGCTGGCAGTAGTCCTTCTGTTCATAGAAATCCTGATGATATGACAAGCAGAAAAGAAATGTTTTAGAGTCAGAAAAAAAAGGAAGTGATGGGTACTCTTTGGACCAGAATTTAGAATCTGAATGGGAGAAGAGAATAGCTGGAGACATTTGTTTACTTTCGTGATGTAAAGTGTTTGAGGTATTTGCATAGTAAAACCTTAGTAAAAAATCAAAGGATTCCTACAGCTCCAACAGTTGAACAAATAATTAAAAAAAAAAAAAGGTTAAATAACTTATTATAAATCCATGACCAGTTTTTGCTGAATGAGTTACTAAGTGTTCTCTCGTTCTTTTCTTTCCCTGTCAGGTTGCTTTATGGTAGCAGGGTGACACAAACAGCAGGCTGTCTGCAGCCACCTTGGCCTGTGCAGGGGGCAGGACTCCGAGGGATTCCCAGGCAGGAGAGGGCACTCACTCTGTTGGAGCTCAACAAACTCCTGTTTGATAAATCTTTGCTAACTTGGAAGGAGCATATCTGGAACAGGCAAGCTGAGGCAACAAGTGGAAGAGCAGTGCAAACAGCCTTTAATTTAATTCCTGTTCATAGGATGGCTGATGAGAGTCTCAGCCATCTGAGAGTCTCAGAGTGGGAGACAAATAAAACACAGGGAAACTGACCAGGGCATGTTTGTCACGCAGGGCCTTCACTTCAGCTTGTTCCAGATTATGCCTCCTTTTCAGGCTGTGCTGTTGAGTGCAGAACTGACTTCAGGGCTACATAACCAAGAGTGCATATGGCTCTGCCCTACTGCCAGGAGGTCAAGAAAAATGCCAACTCCTGAGTGTAGAATCCTAGAAGACAAGGGGGCTAATGTGCGTGTGTCAAACACCAACAGCCAGATACCTGTGGAGCCAGCCATGGATTGCTGGTGGTAACAGCCAAGAATTGTTGGTGGTAACACACTGACAAAGAACAGGGTGTGGCCGGAGAAGAGGCCATAGGGACGTAGGGCAGCACATTTCTGGGACAAACGTCCTTGTTCCGGCTCCTGGAGATGCGCACAACACAGCACAGCACAAGTGCAGGGATGAGGTTGAGAAGGGGTCATGGACTGTAGGAGGCAATTGAGACCACCCAAGACCCCTGAAGCCCTCCAACCCTTTTCCAGGAAGGTCTAGAGGAATGGACTGTGCGTGATAAAAATTTGCATATGAAGTGAAAATCTTATCTCCAGGGTGGGGAAATAAAATGTACTCCCACCAAGCCCAGGTGGAGGCCACCCCCAGGACACTCCACCTGGTTTGCCACTGGAGCCAGGACTGGTGCTCTTTCTCTGTTCCTTTCATTCTCTCTCCCCTTCTTTAATCGGTCTCTCACTCTTTCCTTTCACCCCAGACCTTTATCCAAAACCCAGTGCCGTGTGTTCATACAGGATATCAGTGCTATAAATGCATATTATATTATTGGCTTTTCGCAAATATTAAAGTGAATGCTGTATGTGTAACATTAAAAACTTTGCTGTATGAATATAGCTTCTTTTACTTCTGCTATTAACAAAATTTAGAAATAGTAGTGTGATATATATTTTTCTTAGATATAGCATTGTGAAAAACGAGGTCCACTCTCCTGTGAGAATTTAAAAGTTTAATAAAAGGACAATAAGGGACAAAAACAATAAAGCAAAAGTTACAGCGCTGGGTACCCCTGGCTCTCAGCCAAGAGTCCAGCACCGGGTTCCCTTGGCTCGCAGCCAAGAGCACCCCTGCTATTTTG
>VYZQ01043479.1:0-16658 GCA_013400655.1 Mystacornis crossleyi
AATTTAAAAATAAAATTAATAAGCAGTGGTCATCTGAATCCCAAAGAAACTGAAAATCCAAAGTGAAGCACTGACTGAAGCACAGCCACTGCTGGGAAGGACAAAAGCGAGTGGCCTCCTTATAGCGTATGACACACAAGGAACAGAGAAAATGTTACTACTGCAGCATTTGGAATTAGAACTCTGCTCTTATGCATCCTTGAGTGATGCTGCAGTGACTCTTGTTTTAAAGAGACTCATCTGAATTCAAGGTTTTCCCAACAGGAGGATTGATTATACAGTGATGGAGCTTTTTCAGTCCTACCAAGTCTTAGAGATATTTAGTACATGCATTGAAAACCAGTGTCAAGTGTCTTGTTCTGCACTGCTCAAGATTAAGTTTTTTTCAGCAATATGCTTCTCCATGGTGTTTTAAAATAACACTAACTAGTAGCTGATTAAAAAAAAAAATCCTCATGAGATCCCCCTGCAGATGAGGTCTGCTTTTCTTCTGCAAATCCTCCTGGGTCCGTCCAGGCAGACACATTAGTGAAACAACTGGATAATACATTAAGTAGAGAAGATGCAGAGATTGGTGCTTTTGATGGATACACAGACTAGATAAATACGAGTCTGAGAGCTCAGTACCTTCCACTGAGAATACCCTACCTCTGTGGCCTAGAATTTTAAATGTGCAACAAAGACTTCTCACAAAATCACCTAACAAGGTGCCAAGCACTTCTGCATTAAGAAAGCCAAGGTTTTAGCGCTACAAAATTTTCTAAAGTAAATTCCGTGAAACCCATACTTGAAATTTCCCATAGACTCCAAGAAGTACAAACAATAATCATAGTGAATTAAACCCCAAAAT
The DNA here is from genome assembly GCA_013400655.1 of Mystacornis crossleyi. Classification (NCBI taxonomy): domain Eukaryota; kingdom Metazoa; phylum Chordata; class Aves; order Passeriformes; family Timaliidae; genus Mystacornis; species Mystacornis crossleyi. The sequence goes on from VYZQ01043479.1 coordinate 851, forward strand.
CATTCTTCTTTCGGTGCTGTGACAAGTAAATAAATATATTCACAAGCTTAGTAAAAGAAGTTTGAAAAAAAAGCCAGATTCTTGTGCTAATGTCTACCAAATATACTCATTATGAGAGAGAAAGGCAGATTAACTTTCACCAAAAGTGACAGAGACAAGTTACTCTTGGATATTATTATGCCTGTTACATCCAACAATTACCGTGGTGAATTTGGTTTATGAGTCACATGAAGTGTATCTGCTGGCAACATGAGATTTACACCTGTGATGAACACCTCATGATGCCACTTAGAGAAAAAATGGTCACCCTCACAACAGAGTCTTGTTTAAAGTATGAAAAAAAGGAACAGATTATTTCCTACCTTCTCAGCATCTTGCTCAAAAAGCCGGAGTTGAAAGCACTGGTCCAGTTTCAACTTGCGGACATGCCACATCTGATGCAAGTGCTGCCGGGTAGAATGCAGCTTGTCTAAAAGGCTGGTGATCTTTGGCACAAGACTTTGAAAATCTGCACTTCCAGGAATGCAGTTCCTACCAGAAAAACCATCACTGGATCTTATGCATTGTAATAACCTCTGGCCCTCACGATCCAGTTCTTCCACAGGAGCTTTAATCACTTTTTTCTTAAGCTGCGTGTGCTCATCAATCAGCCTTCTTGAGCCCTCAACATCAACTGGAAACTCCTTCCTAGCCAACATTTCCTGGAGATCCTCCAGCCTTGATAACAAATGGATGGCACTGTTGAAAAACTCTTCCAAGGAGACACGCAGCTCTATCCATTCGTCGTGGTTGTAATCCAAGGACCCTTCAAACTCATCTGTCAGTTGAGAAGGATCTACAAGCTTTGCCAGGCCTTCCACAGACACCATACTTGTCTAAGGAAGGGAAAAGGACAGCATTTAAATCAGGGACCATCCAATCAGGATTAACAGCACAACCCATAAACAGCAAGAAGCACGTATTTACCTCATCAATACATAATTGAAGAAACATTGTAAAAGATGTCAAGGACTGTGTTTAATTTTGATGTATTAATTGGACAGAAAACTTTGCTACTAATGGCATTTATTTATTTATTAAAAGACATGATATTTACTGGAATAATGCCTATCTTTTTCAGCTGGCCTGACTATCAAAAACATGTAGTGAAAATGCTTCTGCCACAGCTTTCATCAGCCCAGTTGGACACTGAAGACTTCTCACTGCAGCCTTTGGACATCTGGACATGGTTGTTCACTAAATAGGTACAGGTATTACAGGGACTCTGCTACTTGTGTTACACCCTGGCTGGCTTCTGGCTACACAGAAGCAAAAGCAGGTGTATGAACTGAAGCAGGTATTGCAAAGGGCCATAACAGAGAATATGTTGGGTTTCTTCTTCCAAATTATTCCAGTTGGCTTTTTGCCACTCTTCCATATTAGCAATTCCTAATGTAATTAAGCCAAAATCAATGTAAAAGTGAAATGTCATTTATGTATTAACAACTAGAATTTGTTGCCAATAGAAAGTACCACTCATGAATCATACATAATCAATGAGAAATGGTTTTAATTCATTCAGACTCAGTAACTGGTGATAGAGAAAAGCACTGGGTGTCTGGAAAGCAGATTACAGTTAAAGGACATAGCAATTGATAGCTTTTCCCATTTGTTTTAGACAAACTACTTCTTTCTGAAATTAGGACCATAGGGTTTCATATGTAGCTAGGGATTTTCAGTGCTGTCGTGTTAACATCCAAGCTGGTAGCCCTTAAAGGCTTGAATCTTCATCAGTGACTGCACATCTATCCCCTAAAGATCAGACCTCTAAAGAATGTCAGAGCCTGTGCTCTTCAGAAATGGAGGCACCCAATAATCACAGCACTCTTGTAACAGTAATCTACAAAGAAAAACACCTAAAGTCCTGACCATTATCCTGAATTATGTCCAAAATAGTCAGCTAGCCACTGGTTAGAGGTTAATAATAGGCTTTTTCTTCCGATTTGTATCCATCCAAAAATATTGGGCATTCTGCAATGAATTAAAATTGAGATTGTATTGAACTTAAGCTCAGGAGAAAGGTTATTTTAAAACATTCTTGCAATATTCCTTGCTTTGAGAAAACGGAGGACAGTGGGAAGAGGAAAGAAACAGTGGGAAGGTAAGTATGTCACCTCAGAAAGTTTTCAAATTTTTAAACCTCTTGACCTGAACACTGAGACCTTGAAGATAATTCAATTCAGAGTTTAACTGCCTGTCAGGGAAATACTTCTCTTCCTGGCTAACACTTGGGCATCCCCCTGCAGTCTGTCAAGCTAATGGAAATATTGTTCTAATCATGGACAGAGTTTGACATGAGATAGTAGCAAGGCTTTTCATTTCTTGAATTCTGCAGAAATTTTCCTTATTCAGGTTTGATTTTTCAAGTAGTTCTTGAAACTCTAATGAAAACAATTTTAGTGAGGTAGGTAGGTGCTTACTGTTTCCTATGCATTACTCATCCTTCTTTTCGAAATCAATTTAAAAAGTGCTGTCCACTATTTAGCCTCTTCCAGCAGGAGAAAGAAAATAATCTTGAAGCCACTGCTGAATTAATGCTAAATAAGCTGCCTGGTCCATTCCTCAAAGTGACAGGAAACTTTGGAATCCACATCTATCAACCAAAGACTTCTCTTTCTCTTTCTGGGTGAAGATCTGTGTACATGCTTCACTCTGGACTGTGACACAGAAACACTGTGCCAGAGTCTCACCCCACAAAATCCACTTCATTAGCCTCCACTAAGAGTCCTACAGTGCCCTGGCACACACATAATGCTTCCATTAAGCTCAAAAAAGAAATCTGGCCTTAAAACTGACACTGAGTACTGCTGAGTTTGTGGATGGGGTAGTCCAGCAGAGACTTCCATTGCCTTCCACTGCAGTGTGTTCCTGCCAAGGCCTTCGTGTTTGATCCAAGCTGTGGGAAATTGCTGTGGCAGGTCAGTGCAGATACCCGTAAGCTGCCCCACATAAATCAAATACATGTGGGCCTTGTTTGATATTCACAGTTCTTGTGAGAGAGCATGAGCTGCCCAACAGCCTCAGCTTATTGATAAGCAGAAGCATCCCAAAGAATCCTTTAAATTAAAGTTCCTTGATTGTGGTGTGTATATTGCAGGGTGGACCACAGCTTAGGAAATCACTGCTTGAATCATGGAATTGAAGGACTCAAACCATTCTGTGATTCTGAGTGTCTGCTGGCGATTCAACAGACAGTGAAAGCACTGACTCTTCTCCTCTGGTCCACAAACTTGTGAACCATTGGACACCCATGTGAACAGCCCTGCAGACAGACTAAGGCTCAAAGGCACTCACAACACACACAAAATGAAAATACCCTTAATGCGTTCCAGCATGTACAGCAAACGAGTCCAGAGCTTTTTAAACAATACAGACTCAGAGCTGTAACTATGAAGAATAACTTGATCACAGTTTACTCTTTACTATCATCACAACTCCACATAACAAAAATATACGTCAAGCCTCCAGGAAGTATTTTTTAATTTTAAAAACAAACTAACGTCCTAAAAATATATACTTGAACTCTGTTACTTTACTCTAGGCTTTGAAACTTTAGGAAGACATTTACTAAAGCACTGGAGAATTCAAATTCAGTGTTGGATATACACTCATATTCTGTGTTTTCTTGGGCTACTATGCGACTGCCCCTCAGTGCCCTCACAGATTTTAAACAGAAGCTCCCCATGCCCAAGACTTATCTTATTTCTAATCTCTGCACAGACTCCCTCCTGCTCCGTGTTCTGCTGCAGCCATACAACTCCCTTCTGCTCCCCACTGCCCCGATTCCCCACAGGCAGCAATGCCCGTGTCACTGCGCTGTGATGGCAGCTGCCCTGCCAGGACCGCTGATGCCAGTGAGTGTGAGGAATCTCTGAGGGTAACAAACCCATACCGGGGGCACCCTTGCTTTCAAAGGCACATAGGGGATAGCAAGTGGAAGCTATTTTCATGGCTGAGTCATCAAACGTACCAAGGAGTGTAAAGACTTATTTAATCAAAGCAAAATTTATGAATTGACCGGATTTTGTGAAATGGGTAAAAATTTACAAGTGCTTAAAACATGATAATAACGTAAAATTGTGTTAATGAGTAACACCGACCTAATTCCTTATAGCAATTCAAGGGAGCTTGCAAGAACAGGGTGAAAATAAGGACACATTTATATCACACTGACTTCAACAAAACTTAAGTAGATACTTAAATACAGTCTTCCACTGAAGTAAACATTAAGAGCTATAGACAAATTCTCTTCTGTGTTCCAGAGATGCAAAATCTCTGTGTCTCTCTGAAATTAATGGATTGGTAAGACAGCCAAAAATATAAATGTTTTTCAGTGAATTATTAAAAAACAATGCATGAATAAGTCATGGCGGGGCATGATTGATGTATGAGCACTTCATGCACCTGAGTTTTGATTCTTTTTGGGTAAGAAATTGAAATTCACAGAAAACTGAAGTGCTCTAGAGAACACAGCTGGTTTGTCTTCATCAACAACAAAGTTAGTAAAATTCCCTTAATTATGCAGTTGTTATATACTGGTTACTTCTCACAGGACATGCCTGAGGCACCTTATCATTCACATAAGTTGTTAATGCTACCCCTGAATTGTAAATCTCAATTACATGGAAGAGATGACAATTCAGCAAATGTCTTTTATAAAATAAAAGCAACTAGTGGAAGTTTGGTAAAGGTCAATTAACAAACCCATACATTTGCATCTAGAAAATGGTATCTTTAGCATTTTGACTGATTTGGTATTTGGTGGGGGGTTTTTGGTTTTTTTTTTTTTCCCTATGAGAAACAAAGGAAAGACAATGCAACACCACCAAAAACAAGTGCCACAAAAAAGAAAACCCTCAGCAAAATGAACTATGTGAATCTCTGGGATGAAACATGTAACTCATTGCACCAGTGTGCTCAGAAAACAGCCTGATGCCAGGGCATCAGCCCAATCCTGCCACCTGCCCTCAGATGTACATTTTGCTTTCAATCACAAGGGTTTTTTATCTGAAGCAAAGTTCTTATCAGAGACAGTGCTTTACCATACATTTCTACATGGTTCTCACCTCAAAGATGAACTTGGAACTGCCGAAGTTTGTTTTCTGCTTCTGCCAGAAATTATCAGGTTTTATAATCAGGGCAACGTGAATCTCAGCAGGAAAGGCTTCTTGAAGGGTTTTTAGGAGAGGCTTGATCAAATCCCATTTGGATCCCCGCATATCGATAATAACAGTGAATCCTCGTTTGCAAACATCTTCGCTGCAGGAATAAAAACATATCATGATAATTAATATTGTGGGCAGCCACACTGAGACTTTACTTTTGTTGCTGGTGTTTGGTGCTTCAGAGCAAAGCAAGGAATGATAAACATAAAAGATGAAAGTACAGTATAAAGGCTATAAGAAAGGTCATATTAAATTGACTATAATGTAATTTACATTAAATTCAAGTGTCTAGATTACGCTTTAAACTCTAATTTTCCAAAAACATGTAATTCAAATATTCACTTAAAACACACATACTTTCACACACTTGAAAACAGAATCACATAGGTCTGTATGGAAGCTCTTTATGTGTACATACAATGGATTCTGCTTTCAACATATTGAACCCAGCCAAAGTCAACAAGCAGGGTCGTGTGTCTTAGCATTACTGGCCACTTGTAAATTTGGGTGGCTTCATTTTTAGAGGCCCCTTTAAAAAGTTTCACTTCCAGAGAAGCGTCATTTCCAGAAAAGTGCCAGGCAATTACTCCCTGACAGGAAGGCACTTGTGACTCAGCATGTGCACTGTTATCGTTGGGGCCCTTTTCCCTCACGATTGATCTTCCAAATGCGGCAGGACCTTTTTCGATCCACAGTCAGACTTCTCTGCCAGCCCATGCTCCTCCCTTCCCAGAGTCCAAGGCAGTTATCTGGCCTGGTCCCTGGCAATGCATGGGGCCCAATAACACCACAGCATTCCCTTGCAAACACGTATCTTCTTTTTCCTCACAAGAAGAGAGGAGAAAAAAAAAAGGACATGTCATTTCAAGTCAAGTCTGAGCAGCTTTCAGCATAGCTTTTCAAGGGACATAGTAGTATTTATCCTTAGAAAAAGAGGTATGGGCATAATGCAGAAATTGTAAGACTCTTTAGCCTCCACAGAAATATTCCCAGTGCACAAACAAACCGGAGGATTTTCACTACACTCTACCTCTTTAACTTCTTAAAACACTCCTTCTGCTAATAAGATCCATCTCCTACATATTCAACGGAAAACAACACTATAAAGCTTACAATTAGGTTTCTGGGCTGGAACACGGACAGGAATATAGTTCATAGGAGGCACACTGGACTAATATGTGTTGAGAGTTTGCTAACTTGAGCAGTCTCAACACAGTGACAGGCAGGAGCACTCAGAGACAATAAGCTTGGTCCTCTGCCTTAACACTATCGGCACATCCAGAGTACAGTGCATAAAACAGTGCAAAGAAAAACTAGGGAATTCAGGCACTTCCAAACACTGTCAGGAATATAGATCTTTTTATTCTCCTTTTACCTACTGCTGAAAGGTCAGACATCTGATCCTTTCATAACTAGTGCCAAAAAAAGGCTGTAAAAGAAGCTTTGTTGGGGGTGCTACTGCCTCTTGCCTTTTGGAACAAGAGCTGAGACAAGGGATCAAATCAGAAAGCAATGAATAGAGAGGGGTTTGTGTTATGTGTTATTTTTCTTGCAAAGCTTTATAGGATCATCAGGAACTTCTGCCAAATCACCGATCCCTGTAATACTGAACCGACTTTTCCCAGGATTTCTTCAAACACTTGACAAAGAGATGCAGGAGCCATACAGACATGGAGAGCCCCAACAGCAGACAAGTGAGAGGTAAGTGCTATCTGTCTTTTCTGATATAAATAAATACACCACCACCATCCATTGTGACCACAGCAAGGCATAGCCAATATTAGCTTCATTCCAACTCCCACTGCCACTGCCAACCTGCCAATTTACCAAATCTGGCGTAAAGCAATAAGTTAATGCTTATTGATGAACAACATAAAAACCTATTTCAGTAAGCACAAAAAGAATGTTCTCAAAGACTTAAGTCTTCTGTTTATGAACCTGAACTAAAGTATTAGATACAAACTGAACCAAAATCAAACCCTGTCCCCCAGTAGAGCACAGGCGGTGTGATACCTTGACACCATTGATTACATACCACCATAACTAGAAGTTCAGCCTGCATTAAAGTGGATATTCCAGGAAGGGAACCAAGAAATGTAACTATGGGCTGGAGTCTGTCTGCTGAAGGCTTACACCCTCCCCAGGCCCGGGAGGTGCAGACAAGCAGGGTAGGGAGCAGCCAGTACTGCCACCCATTCCCATCTGCACATTGTGCCTTAGCATGCGTGTGTGAAAAAATGCTCCAAAACACTCCAAGCCCCAACTCTCCTGGTTCTGGAGACTTCACAGCATGATTTCAGCAGCAGAAGAAAGGGCAACGATTCTCCAGCTTTTTCTGGTGGACACAGGAGAATGGCCACTGATCCTGAGGACCAGGCTGGGAATGCTTTCTGATTCTTTTCCTGGAACAAACAATTATTTGCTACCAGCACACAATCCGTGAAATTAGACCAAATTTCCAACAAGCTTAGTACATTTTCAAGTATGAAACTGGTAGGGAAAAGGGATGGAAAGGGAGGAAAGGAAGAAGAATAATCATAGAATTCTTAAGTTCAAAATACATCAACATGAAACAACTCTTACACCAATAATAGAAAACTCCAAACAATGCTCTTTATTGCAGAGACAATTTTCCTACTTCATTTATCACATAGGCATGCAAACTCTGGTATGAAATATAAAACTGCAAAGGTGGGTACCCCTTTTCAATTCTAGTGCAGGAAACATACTAATGGATGGTATTTATCATTTTGAGAAAATCTAACTATTTCAAGAAGGTTGCCCACAGTCTTGCAGAAGTAATTCTGCTCGCAATTTTTTTCTTTAATGTGGTGAACGGAACTAACCTGTAACAAGATCTGTGGGTCTGTAGCCTCATTTACACAGTTTGATCCCCCCAGCAGTTATACACTCCACATTCTTCTTTTTTGCAGAAAACTAGTACCTGATTTCTAAACCTGCTTGTCAAAAACTATTATTTAACAGTGTATAAATTGTTGCAAGACAGAAGCTGCCTGCTCATCATTTCTACTTTCAGTTGCAGAGCTCGCTGTGGAGAGGGTGCCTTTGAGAGCACTTACCCTGCACAAACAGGTAGCCGGATACCAATCAGGTACTAATATCTCAAAGAAAGGAGTGGGAGATAAGAATATTGTTTGGATTGTAACCTCTTCAGGGCAGGGACCATCTGTCATGCTATGTTTGTTTAAGGAGCCTGCCTTGCTGGAGGTCTCCAGCTACCTATATTCATACTACAGTCTTCAGCTGCCTGGCATAAATTCCAATAAATTACTTTTCAGGAAACCATAAACGCAAATCCAGGGAATCAAAAATAATGAGTAATAATGGTCTGCAAAACCAAAACTGAACATGGATGTAAAAGTACAAAAGTTTTACCTAAATGTGGGGACACCTCACAGGCAATTTAATTAAAAAAACTAACTAACTAACTAAAAGAGGCCAAAATTCAAGCTGCAATATCCAAATATTTCCAGCCATTGACAGAGTCCTAAAAAAGTTGGCCTAGACATAAAGCATCTCTGATAAACTCTGGTGAGGCAATCTGGGACAATTTGTCATCTCTGACAGGCAGTCATTTTTCTTCAGTTACCTCAGCATGGACTGAGGAAATGACCTGAGGTTCCTTTTGAATAGTCTAGCCATGCTTATTAACTTTATTGCTTAAAAGCAACAACTCAAACCCTTCCCAATCTAGCAATTGATCAGAAAAAGCATCAGCAGCAATCAAGCTTCCTTCACATTGTCCAAGCAAGACATGCCTTATTCCTGGCTCCCAAGATGATACATCAATACACATATCTATTACGCACAAGTAACCACTTTAGTACGGCAATTAACGTTGATTGTGGGGCTTAATTTTTTCCGGTATTGATATTTGACCAGAAACTGGAAAAAACACTCATATCAGGGTATTTGGACAATCCATCACAGCTCATCTGGACTAGATTTGCAACGGTGAGCAGAAATTATTTGATAGTTGATAAGTCATTTCAGTTGTTCCACTGCTTTTAAACAAAGACCAGCTTCTAAGTCTAATAAAAATACCCTAGAATATTTGTGAAAATAATACTTATGATCTGAATCTTTTTTAAAAAAAAGGGCATAAAATTGAAACTCAGAAGCAGATGTGACAATTTTGTAAAAATAAATGCCTCTATTTTGATTTCTAGGGTACTTTCATAAGGTTATTTTCTCAAATTTCCTCTTTAATTCAGGCACATTCTAAATTGTATTTTCTTTGGCAAGAGCTGGCTTGCTGGGTACCAAATGAATTTAAGGACTTCATGCTTTCTGATTAATCTTTCAGATACCTATTGATTATGCATATTTTTTTACCCTTATGGTTTGGCCAAAGCTTCTGGCATTTTGAAGCTTCAGCACTTGATTAGCTGAAATAACATAATATCTCCATTTCCATTTTGCAGTCATGAGTTAATGATGAAGCAGCACATTTAGCATTCCTGTTGGACCACTAAAAGCCCAGATCTGACATGTCCAGCATCTCATTCTAAATATGATTTGTTAACAAGAAGAAGAGCAAGATCTCTTTTAAGGTGGGTCAGCATAACCTTGTCGGGAGACACTGTCAGAATAACAAGTAGCTCTTCAGGCATCAATACATAAGTGCAAAATCTGCAGGAAATTAATTATTTTTGAGATCATCGTTTCTTTGACAAATGTGGCTGAAGTCAGCCAATTGGTTCACAAGCTGAGGGTGGAAAAGTGGGAGGAAGAGCAGAAAAACACATATGTGAAAGCCTCCAAGTATAAACTGGTATCCCAAAAACCTCATTTCAAATGAGACCTTACTAACTCTGCTGCCAAGTCTCCATATCAAAATGCACCAAGGATCACTTCAGTAATTTATGTGTTAATATTTTTGATTAATTGAAATTTTTTATTCATTTTGTGTGTGGTTTATTTACTCAGCTTGAAAATAGAACTAGACAGAGAGGTTTATAATCAGCATCACTTACAGACTTTCATCCTTTGGTTTCAAAGCCCCACGTTGAGCCTGAGGTTCACCTTGTCAATAGAAACAGTCAGTACCAATATTCATAATACACCTTCCAGTATATTTGGAGGACCAAATAAAGTACTTTTTAGTAGACCTGTTTGCCAAGCACTCCTGAACCAGCATTATTTATTAAAATATTTTGTTCTCTTTAATACTTCTCAGCAAATTGTGCCTTGCCTGTAGCCCAGCTGGGAGATGTGTTCCCACACTGTCACACTGTCAGTCTGGGCTGTCACCCACAGCCCCCAGTGACACTGGCTGCTCAGTGGGATGAGACAGGCTGTCTTTTCAGAGATCCTGGGACACTCGTGACTCCTAACCCGCACATCTCCCTTGTGTGCTGCTATAGCAGAGACCAGGGGAGGAACGTAGTGATGCACAACCCAAGAGCACCACTACTCTGGAATAACAATCCACAGCAAGCTCCCACCAGAGAACACCAGCTACCTAAAAAACTGTAGGTGGACAATCTTCATCCTAGATTTTCCTTCTTACATTTTCAAACTTGGTTTCACAATGCGTTTTTGCAATCAAGAGGAGAAACAGCCACCCAGACTCCACTTCCAATTAATCCTTTCTTCCTTACTGTGACCTAAATTTGTTTATTCTCTTTCAGCACTGAAAAGGAATCACTCATTCTCACTTTTCTTTTTTAAAAAGAGAGAGAAAGAAAGAAATCAAAGGCAGTTTCGCAGTGGCTGGAGCTGGACATAAAACAGTGATCTAGAGAAATTTCAGTGACATGTTATAAAAAGACTTGGAGCCAGTGAGGTCCAGGCAGAGACAAACCTCCTGTCTCTGGTTTCCAGCCGCTGCTCTTAGGGGACATGAGGTGTCTGTGAATGGCACAAGAATGCAGATGTGTGGGCTGCACAGTATCCACATTCAACCCCTGCCTCTGGCCCCAAGTCAACAGGAAGGGAACAGAAACGCAGAAAAAACCCAAATACTTCGGCAGAAGCTAACTGGTGCCAGATGGGTTCTCCTGCTATTCTCAAGCAAGTAACTCATTTTGGTATTCAATTTTTGCTTCTGAGAAAAATGGCTCTGAACTCAAAGCAGTTCTGTTGTAAAATGATGTAAGCTAGGAAGAACAGACACCGGCTAGGTGTAAGAAAACCTTTTTCCAATATGTAACCGTGATCCCATGAGCCCCTGGGAGTCGTTTGGAGAGGTGCAGGTCCCATCGGTACCTCTACCAGGGTTCAGCAAGGCTGTATTGTGCTCTCCTCTACCCAGGAAAAAATCCTGATCTTCATTGTTACAGTCCAGACCAGAATTGGGACCCAAAGCTCCGCAGGCATCCAGCCTCCTCTTTAATTGAGCAAATAAACACTATTTGAGAAGCTTCCTGTCTTCATTCAAACAGCAAAGATATAAAACACAGCTGTGTCCAAAAAACGCATGATTGCAGCTGTTAAAGCCAAATCTGCAGGACAAATACTATAATTTTTTACATTCCTGTTAAGTTTCTGCTGGTAAATGATGCCTTCATCTAAACCCATTTAGCCTCTTCCCCTTTTGTTGTTTCACGTCTACTATATTTGGATCAATATCTGGCAGGTCTTCCTTGAAACAGCTGCTGAGATAAATATGAAATTAATCAGGGCTTTGTTTTTGTTGAAGTGGGGCTACATTTAAAGATTTGTTACTACAACAAAGAAATATTTGAACAGTAAGTACCATTCAACTCTCTCTTGAGCATTTAAAGTCTTGTATTTGAGATGATTTAGCAGAAACAAAACAAAAATGCTTCACCAAATGAAAATTATATGTTCTTGACATTTACTGGAAAAAATAAATATTAGGGTTGTGTTGAAATATAAACACACCATTTTTGAAAAGGTTTGGATGAGCAGAGGCTATTGGAAGTAAGTTTGAAGATTCAAATCCATTGGATTCCAGAGGAGAAATAAATACATATGGCTGTGCTTAGCACAACAAAATTCCTAAGATTCAGAAAATAAATGCACTCCTTGCCTGCACTATGAGGGTTGTTTTTTTTTTTTTTGCAGTTCAGGCAAGGAGACCGTGAAGCCCATTTCACATGCCATCACTCTGAAGTTTAGTCTATGGTCAGCACCAGATTTTCACACGAGGAAAGGGAGACTTCATCTGGGCAATGAGTGCTTGAGCTCTTAGACACGGCATCCTAATTTATCAGTTCACATCAGTGACTTAACAAGTGAGTGAATGGAGCAGGGTGAACAGCTCCAGGAACTCCAGTCAGCACCATAAAACACAGTCACCCCAGAGTGGAAAGCCTCCAGATCACAAATACATACATTTCCTTGAAATGCACTGTGGGAGGCAGAGAAACCCATAGGGGAAAGGCCTTTTATAGCATAAAGAAGCCTGCAAACATGTTCAGCTCATGCAAAGAATGATTGATGTAGGTCTAGACAGTCAACAGCAGCACCTGGTAAAATCCAGTAATGTCCACAGGCAGACACCATGCCAAATTCCTTCCTAATGCAGGCAGGTATAACCACTCTGGGACTTGCACATTTGATCCAGGGCTCCACTGAGCTCACAGATGACGATAGGAAAAAAACCCTCTTCAAAGACGGTAAAATTACTTTGCTACATAGTACTGACATCTCTTGCAGTAAGCACTCATCAGTTCCCATACCCTGCTCCTGGCAGTGCAGGAGAGCAACGCACACCCGTTTATAGAACTGTAATTAAAATAAGGAACTAGGGAGAAAAGATGAGATATTACCTATCAATTCAAAATAAGATATTTCATAATGAGTGCAGGTTCTCATGAAAGTATTGCTGAATTTAAAACTGAAAAAAGGCTTTATAACAGCCAAATATTCTGTTTAACCCTTTTCAGCTTTAGTAATTTTTTTTCATTTTGTTCCTTTTTTTGATCAGTGTTCTCAGAAAAAAGAGAACTAAAACTTTGAATTTTATCAAAATATTTTGAATGACATAACATTTCAGAGCTATATTTGTGGGAAATTTCTAAATATTTCAGATTTTTCCTCATTTAAAAATTTGCACTTCAAAATAGCAGATTCTTCCGCAACTAAGTAACTTAGCTTCTGCCCATTTGCAGTGCAGAGTTCAGCATGAGATTCACTTTGCACTTTATGTCTTCTACGCAAAAATGGTATAACTATTCCTTAAGACTTATAGGATTTTGGCCAGAATCCACATACAAAATAGGGGCAAACATTGAATTCCAGTGTATCTGTTAGGAAGAAAGGTTGAATACTCCATCCCAGAAACACTCCATTGTGCCTGCTATGGGTCAATTTTGATACTATAACAGAATTTCAGTTCTCTTTAGAATTGCACAATTAAAAGCTGATGCCTCTTTTTTCCCCAGGTTGGACAATGAAGACTGGCCATGACTAATAAATGAGTGGTACTCTTTTTTTTTTTTTTTTTGAGCCCCACCCACATAGAAACAAAGCAGGTCTTTGTAGGCACAATGATTTACCTAAAATAGTTCACTTATCAGCTAGATGCTTCCTGCCATGCCAGGCTGAGTGAAGACTGCCTGTTGTATTACATCCAGAAGGACTTGCTCTGAAGTTACAAAATCAATCTGTGTTGTAAGAGACACTTGTAAAATCAATTTTTGTGTATTCATTTATACAGCAGACTTTACTCATTCTTTCAAAAAGCTACCATGATGGCACTGAGAGCGGAAAAAGTCCTTTTTATGGAGTCCTCAAGAGACAGGGCAAACTGATGTGCTATTCCCAACCCAGCTCCAAAACCTCTAGCTCACGTCCAAGTTATTCTGAATCTGTCTCCTAGAAAGGCCAAGCTCTCTCACTGTGTCTAGCAAGAGGTGCTAAGCCATGCCAATGAAGCCACTGGAAGTGAGGTATCATCCCTTTTCACATGTGGAGACATAAATGTGGGAGAGATCAAAATCACTGGGGCTGACTGAGCACAAACAGGTTGATAACTCAGTATTGCAAAGGCAGTAGAAGACCCGAAAGACACCGCTGACACCCAGTGAGAAAGCTGGATCTAAAAAGCTTCTGGAAAGCAAAAATGAATCCAACAGTCAACATCCTGGGAATAAATGTGCAAACCCCAGCTGAGTCAGTCTCTGAGCATCTTCCCAAGATGATATGAGGTATTTCTCCAGCCTCAGATGCTCTCACCTGTGCAGGAGACTGAGCTCCTCAGGTACCAGTGGGTGGCTCCCTCAGGTTCACAGTCCATCGTGCTAAGGCACTGTCCCACACTGATGGGAACTCACACACTGCTGTCATGGCAATGCAGTTCTAATTTAGCTTCCCTTACAATCCTGAACTTTCATCACGGTTGCAAATAATTTCAGTTCTCCATCAGTACCTCTACCTATCAGTCACCTCTAATTGGAAAAAACAGAGGAACTGTTTTATCAGCTAAAGCAGGTTCAGATAAATGCTCTGAAAAGTAATTCCCCAGTTTCAACTGCCTGCTCTCTTTTCCCTATTAGCTATATTACTTCTCTATCAAAAGCACAATAAAACTTCAACGGCAAATCCATCTACAAGTGCCACATGTGAAAGAGCATCAACCTATTCATCTCAAGAATTACACACCCCAGGTAGTGCTTTTCCTGCTGACAGACCTGAAAATTATATTGACAAATTAACATATGCCAGCATAGTAATAATAGGAATCTGCTAGTCAGAGAACTTCCTATTTGTTGTAGATGTCAGCAAGCCCATGGCAACGAAAATCAGAGACAGCAGATTCTTGAAATACTGCACCAAAGGAAACTGGCCTAATACTGAGCCACTCATTTGACCTGGAAGAGGCACATCAAACACACATCAGGCCACATCTACTCCACCAGACTAATGGGTTTCCTACCTGTGAGTTATAACAGGTATAAATCCTGTGCAGAAATGGGCTTAATGCAGTGGGTTTCTGTAGCAAGTTGAACCACCATAGTTACCCACTCCCCTCCTCCCCAGAAAACAACTGACGAGAATCAACAGAAACCATTTCACAGTGGCTCTGCAAACCTCTAGCCTCACACTGGACACATACCCCAATTTAAGAAAAGCCGATGACATGTGACTCCCTGATACTGAGATAACACAAATATACATAGCTATTTTCTTTGCAATTACAGCTTCACAATTCATGCACCTGGCTGGAGCACTGTAGTCCAAGGCATGAGACTGAGTCAGGTGAACCTGGCTGGGTTATTCACCCCCTTCTCCTGTGTGCTACCACACTTTTCTTTATTGAAGCCACTGCATTCTCCCATGGAATGTATTATATTTACCACATCTTCAGACACAGGGAGGATCCATAATTGCAGAAAAACTGCAAATAGTCATGGCTGCCTCACGGTTAATTTACAAAAGCTTAAGAGAGATCAGTTAATAATCTAACCATGTGCTTATTTATCCATGATGGGGTACATTCTCTGTTACATGTGTGCTGATTTTATATAGGAACCATTTCTTGCTCTATATGTATGCTTATCTAATTATACTGAATACACATACTTTATTAAACTCATAAATGAGCACATTTATGGGTCTACGTGAAAGTAGAGCCCTTCATATTTTATTTATAAAGTGGGACAATAGAACAG